>JAHWFP010009645.1:55190-71690 GCA_023313725.1 Lithobius niger
TTTCTCACGAGGGGAATAATAGGAAATGCACCATTTACACGTATACAATGTTGCAAAACTAAGCCGTACAGGAAAGCCAACAGGAAGCAATCTACCGTTAATGCCACCGAGTCAGAGTTAATTCTAAAAACTCGAAAATCGTTTCTGCATCACAGTTACCACCAGTAGGATGAAGCTGATGTTCATTATCACAACTTCATACGACGAAAGCTAATGCGGGAATCTTTACAATTTTGTAGAATTGGCTTGTCGTGTGGTTTTTTTTTTTTTTTGGGGGGGGGGAGAGGGGAGTTAAAGCAGCAATATGATATGCTGCAATGTGATATCCTTTGATATGTTTTGCGAATGTGTGGAGAGCTGATAAATTGGCCTAAGCTGTAAACGTTGCAGTGAAAACCGCTTTTGTTTTAATATTTTCATACAAAGTACATACCCCATATCGATTCAAAATTAGTTTTCTTTACGTAGAGAATGGATATGTTTTGCCAGTAATCTCGTTAAAAAAACAACAACATATATGATAGTTTCCCACGGATCGGACAACTATAATGGTTTAAGCCAATACTTAACCTTAATAAGCCTAATAAGCAATGTTTCCTTTCAAAGTAACAGTCTCTACCGTACTGTTGTTGTTGTTGTTGAATTCATGTCTGGCTTAGGGAATTGAGGTTACAAAAGGGCGACACACAGGTTGTGAAATTTAATGATCCTTTTTTCTCCATTCCCAAGCTAATAAGCCAGACCAGACTAGATAACCTTCTTCGTCTTCAGCTAAAATTTAGCCATCCGTGACTTAGTTGCAGTCAGTCACTTTCAACCCACATTAAATATAACACTTTTTTTTCTTAATGCAGCGATCAAGTTTTTTTTTTAAGTCAAGGACATATTTTGGCGGTATCTGGATGCATAGCGACTTTAAAGTGGTGCAGCGATTAGGCTGTCCAGTAAAGTCGTAACAACCTGAAACAAACAGAAAAGATAGACTCACAGCCAAGAAAAAAAAATTTGGCTGTAGTTGGAACCATTTGAAGGACACATACGCTTAGCGATTTAAAGTTTAAGAAAGCAGAAAGGTGGACACGTATACGCGCACATGTATACACAAGTCAGCAAATTTACGGGTCTGAAACCTACCCGTTCTGAAGCAAGATCCAGTTCACGCAAAAAAGCGAGCATCAAGACATAAAATACATATCAGAGGCAATACACCCAACAGCAATATAAAATTATCAGAAATATAAAATTTTGGATTTATTATTTATATATATTTTCATTATATTAATTTCTATACCGTTTGTATTAAACATATAATTTTGCACAATGCCTACACATTTAGGCGTAACTCGAAATGTCGAAGCGCTGCCGAGGCATACCACAAATACTTGGTAATCCACGGGTAATTCATAGTGTTCCTTTATAATCGTCGGGTAATCGTAGTAATCCAATGGTATTCCAGCTGTGGTAATCTTCAGTAATCCTCGGTATTTCCAGGTAATGCGACAGAATATGATACGCAGGACAGAAAATCAGTGGTACTCTGTAGAGTAGGGGTGGCGCGATAAAAAAAATTCCCCCCCCCCCCGATAACAAATTTTTATTATCGCGATAATCGATGATATCTCGATAACACAAATGTTGTGGCTGGAATAAACATTTTAATTTTGTTAATTAAAAAAAATCTTGGGTAAAGCATACAGTGCAACCTTCACGAAAGTGAATTGTGTGGTACTTGCCATTTGGTCAGTAGACATGAAAATGCATTAACTATTGTCCATTACTTCCTCGCCATGTAGGAACAATTTAGCAGTGTTACTGCTAGTTAATGCTTAAATATTGTTTGCATTAAAGTAACTCTCTAATCAGCTAAAGTTGTTAGCGACAGTATTGCACACTTGGTTGGAGAGGTCTTGTAATTTCGTGCGCAACGCCGCAAACTGCTTGTTTCTAGCTATTACGGTTTCCGAGATACGATAGTTAACCATCGAGAGGCTTGCACGATAATTAGACAAATCAGAAAAAGCGCGATACAATAAGAGACAAAAAATTTTAAGCGATATTATCGAATTATCGATTATCATGCCAATCCTATACTCTATTGGTAACCCGAAGTATTCCGTGTATCAATTCAGTAATCCGAAGTAAGCCATGCAGTAATCCAGTAAACCAAAACATTTCTCGCAGTAATCTGGTAATCCGAATTATTCCTTGCAGTAATCTGGTAATCCGAATTATTCCTTGTAGTAATCAGGTAATTCGAATTATTACTTGTAGTAATCCGATAATCCGAAGTATTCCTTGTAGTAATCCAGTAATCTGAATTATTCTTTGTAGTAACCCAGTATTACGAATTGTACGACACAGTTTTAGTTTCGCAATCTTAATTAATATTTTCAGGTAATCCAGTGTTAACCAACTGGTAATCCATGGTTATCTTTGGTAATCCACGTTTGTAAGTTATTCAGTGCAGTGCATACACTTTGATCGGACTTTAGTTGTATTTTTAAACCGTTTTACTGCTGGATGCAAAATGGCGAGTTCCACGAAGAGTTAAGACTGATTGACGAGTTGAAATTAAAACAGTGAATCGTAACGACAGAAAGGAACCAAGTAAGTTGTCTTGTTCCTTTCGATTTGAAACGTAAAACGGAAGAACTAGAAGTCAACACTCATGAAATACAACTTCCGTTATGAAAGTCGAGTTTTTTGCTTGGTTACTGGTGTGTTAATAATCCAAGACTAGCGTTGTATCCTAATTCCCTTAATGCTTTCACTTGGTCCAGCCTAAACGTCAAATCCCAACTATTCACTTGGTGCAGCTATAAGGAAAGTTTTTCATAATGGGCCTGTGAAAAAAATGCCTTGTTACTATAGTAGCCTACTTAGCAAAAGTAATGCCGCGTTAGAAATCGAGTTCGGCACTCGATAGAAAAGCGACCTGGGCAAAGCTTTACACTCCAGCCGAGCTAATTAATTTAGTTTAATTAAGTTTAATTTAGTTTAATTTTTATTAATAATTGATCAATTAATTCAAGGAAATATTAAATGACAAGGTAAACAGGTAAACGTAGCAAATTCTAATTCTAATTCAAGCAACTTAATAGGACATACCTTCTCATTAATTTCTAGCATCTTGCTCAAAATAGCTTTTACGATATTTACATAGGTTAGCGTGAATGTAGCAATCACGTTTTTTTGCAAGGGAAAAAAATTAGAAAAGTGAATGCCTTTTCAACATCTAAACACCTCTGAACTAATGCTGCAAAACTGGGCCGTACAGGTAACTAATCGGGAGGAATGTACCTTTAATTCAAGCAAATAATAAACAAGAAATCACAAGGTAAACAGTTAAAACTAGCAGATTCAGAAAATGTAAAGAATTAAAAAGGCATACCTTCTCACTATATTTGAGCATGATCCTGCGTGAAACAGCTTTTGCAACATTACACAGGTTAAAATGAATGTAGTAAAACCGTTTCTCTCGAGGAGAAAAATAGGAAAATCAATGCTTTTGCAACATTTACACGCATCTAAAATACTGTTGCAAAACTAAGCCATACAGGAAATCCAACGGGAGGAATGTACCTTTAAAGTACCTTTTCGGAATCTGCTACGTTTACCTGTTATTTAATTAAATCTACCCCAAAACAAAATCAATTAAACGTAGCAGATACAGAAAATGTAAACAAAAGGTACCTTTTCTGAATCTTCTATGTTTAACTGTTTACCTTATGATTTTTTGCTTATTATTTGCTGACTGCCGGTCAGGGTAGCGTGAGAGGCTACCATGCTCCTTTAGCAGCTATGGGAACTTATTCTGGCCATTTCTGGACAATAGTTCGGCCCCTACGATGATCGGAGGTTTCCCAGTTCAAATCCCCGGGTTATTATTACTTTTAAATTAATTTCGTTTTGAGCCTTAAGTCAACCGAAGCAATTTAATGCTCATGTAGCTGAACCGGCACAATTTTGAACATTACCGGACTTTTTGAGAAGAAGAAATATCTGGTAAAGGGAGGTGCCAACCCGGGAATTCGATCCAGGAAACCTCCAAACATGGTAGGGGCCGAAAGATTGTCCAGAATTGGCCAGAATAGTTCCCATACCTGCTGAAGGAGCATGGTAGCCTCCTGGAGGGGACTTTGCCTGGCGGGGAGTTTGCCCATCCCTTCACCACTTTTTTTTTCTCAAAAAAGGCTGGTGATGTTCAAAATTGAGCCGGTTCAGCCACACGAGCATTAAATTGCCTCGGTTGACCTAAGGCTAAAAAAAAATTAATTAAAGTAAGAAATAAATAAATAAACAAATAAATTTGTTTGGATATCGGATTTTTTTTTTTTTTTGCCAAGTCCACTATGGCTTCAGTCAGTTATATTTTCCATCCTTTGTTGTTAGCTGGTAACGCAGAACCTACAAGGTCATTAGAAGAAAACTGCACCCTCAGGTTAAAGTATTCGCAATTGACACTTAAAGTTTTACTTACCTGCCAAATACAGATGCAAACTTATTCACGTTGCCTTTTGGACTTATATGTCAGACTGCCAGCGCGGGGAATCGAACCCACGACATTTGAAACAAAAGGTCGAGGTCCTTTCACTGAGCCATACTGACACGACCTGAATGGAAACGTCCATAGGCAGCATTTAACACGTACATGTATACATATAAACATACTGGCCGTGTCAGTATGGCTCAGCGGTAGGAACTTGGCTTTTGGTTTCAAAAGGGGTGGGTTCGATTCCCCGCTCAGGCAGTCTGACATATAAGTCCAAAAGGAAACGTAAATAGGATTGCATCTGTATTTATTTTGACTCTTGAGCCGTCGGCTTTCCGTCCTCTTTACTTACCTGTCTTAAGGTTTTTAATTTTATAATTTATTTTCCTTGAGTTTCGTCAGTATAGCCTAGTTCAGTGACTCACGACTGAACTGACATTTAATAATGTCACCGGATCGGAAAGAAACCGGATTCCTAATAATTGTCTTGGACTCCTCTTCACTTCAATGTTTTTTACTGATATTTTGCTCTGAAAATGTGGTTGACCTGACAAAAGAGCAAAAGAAGCACTCACTCATCCGATCCGTGTCACATAAAAACTTAACCTGCTTTTCTTTTTTTTCTCTTCTAGTTCATACTATTTTCGTTTGTTTAATTGCTTAATTAAATACCAGCAATTTGAGACTGGAAGTGGTCCTCATTTTTTTTTTACCCATAGCTTACGTGACCCACTCGTACGTTGACCCAGGTCTCAACTGACCCGACAGTTTGTGATGTTTATCGGTGGGGTCAGGGGTGTCGTGATATGTATCTTGGTATTTACTGCTTGATGTATATCATGATAGTTAGCCTATAATTGTTCGTGAAATGGTACTTTAGTGATATGCTATGCAAAGCAATACAAGGACACGTTGAGTAGTGCTGTTGTCTGTCGGTTTGTTTGTCTGTCTCCACGATGACTTTTGAAGCCGTGTCCCGATTCACATGAAATTTTTCACATACATTCTAAACTTTATTTGTAGAGTTAAGTTTTTAAAAAAATCATGAAATTGGCGATGGGTCTTGGTGATAATGACTCTCAAAAATAAAACCGTCATGAAATTAGCTTAATGGTCATAATATGCAAATTAATTGACATTAGCATTTCAGGGAAATCATCAGAAACGATATATTAAATACGTGTAAGACATGAATATGACATCATTATTAATCATGCATCAAAATCATTATGATCTCTCAAAGCACGCATGTCATGTCTTTCAATTAAAGGTACATTCTTCCCACTTGGTTTTGCTGCATGGTTCAGTTTTGCAACATTACTTCAGATGCATACGAATGTTGCAAAGGCCTTCATTTTCCCCATTTCCCCCCTCTGGAAACGTTTTTTTGCTACATTCACTGAAATCCGTGTAAATGTTGCAAAAGCTATTTCGCGCAGGATGCTCAAATATAGTGAGAAGGTATGTCCTTTTAATTGTTAAAAACAAAACACCGAAAAACAAATTTAACAAACACACCGACCTTATTAATCTTAATGGCCTTTTTCCTGTTTTGTTAAAGTTTAAAAACTTAAACCGTGAAATACGAGCTAAAGTTTGGTTTGAATAATAAAAAAAAAATAACAGAGATAAATTGCATTGATGTATATCGATCACTCTGCAATTCATGAACTGAAACTGGAGTTTGAAAAAAACTACATTAGCACTCACGCTACCGGTTTTTGTTTTAATACTGGGGGTATTTTTCGTAAGATTTAGTTATGAATTACAACTGTAAACTTAGCATCAAGCTAATATATTTTTTTGAGTTTTCATATCGTTAACATAACAACAATAGCCGAATGTAAATTAATATCACAATTTCATTGTTGGGGTTTTAATGTGGGAATTTCTTCAAACGAATCCAAATTTAACCACTTAGTGCAGCCTTTCGATTCCAGAAATTATTCAATGAAATTCTGTTAAAGTTTTGTAGTAAATTTGTTAGTAACGTTACTGGTTTCAGGTAAAACACTGAACATTAGACAGGTTTTATCGAAGATAATCTTATTTGACAACTAACCTCATAAGATGTGGAAACATTCGCATTGTTTTAGAACTGAAGGCAAAACATTAAAAAAAAGTGGAACAACGTGTATATCAGGTGCGTTAGAAATTTCTGGTGGTTCCTCGACGAAGGATGATCAATACTAATCAGCAGTAATGCAATCTACTCGCATATGCAGTCCGGTTGCGTATGTACAGATCAGTCCTTGTTACACTTGCCCAGTCATTTAGACCACGAAATTCCTAAATCTGTATTTCTTACTGATTGATGAAATAATCTCCAATTAAAATATGCGTTTAAATTCAACTCTTTATTTTTTATTTGCTTTACAGACAATACGTACTAATACCTAATTTTTTTGGTGAGCTTGCTAATATCAAGAATTTATAGGGTTGGGGAGGAGAATTTGTAACTCTGAAAAGTCACTATTGAAACGTATTACATTCATTCCTGTTAGTTCAATTCGAATTTTCAGATGGCGCCACGCGTCCTATATGGTAATCTTTGTTCATTTTTCAGCCCAAATCTAAAGTAACCTAAATACAACTATAAGCTAAGCTAAATTATAATTAAATACAAGCTAGTTTCGTTTAGTTTAGTTTAATTTTAGGTTGAAAACTGAGTAGAAATTCCCACATAAAACTCATGGCGATCTCTATACACTTAGACGGAACTAATAGGAATGGATCTAAGACGTTTCAGTAGGTCTGTCAAGAAGTCTCCTCCCAACCCTATAAATCTTGCAAATATGCACGTAAAAAAGCGTATTAGTAAAGCCACCATGCTACCATTATTAATACAATTACACTTTGGTTGACAAGGCTGGAAATTTAGTATTCTTTAGCTGTCTTCTTTTTTTTAATGTATATATAGCATTTTCTTGTTCTAGTTTTCGTGGCTTTTCAAATGTGAAAATTTGGCCAATTTGTTCCATTTAACCACAGGACGACTGTAACGAAAGAATGGAGGAGGAGTTTGCGGATATGCAAAACCACATTTACGGGTAACTTTCTCTCGAAACGGCCATTTTGGGAATTCCGTGGTCGCCATCTTGTTTC
The DNA here is from genome assembly GCA_023313725.1 of Lithobius niger. Lineage (NCBI taxonomy): Eukaryota > Metazoa > Arthropoda > Chilopoda > Lithobiomorpha > Lithobiidae > Lithobius > Lithobius niger. Next base: position 62,788 of record JAHWFP010009645.1, read on the forward strand.
GAGGACACGTCGTCTCGTGCTGCGTTGCTTTAATTCCCTCATCTCTCCATTGGTTTACTCAGCGAAAATGTAATTGTTTCAAGACAATTTACCCCGTTTTACGATCCCAAAATGGGAACCGTTACCGCGGAGATATTTGCCCCGTAAAACCTAACTGTCTCTTCGTCCGTGACTTCCGTCGTCGTACACTTCGTCCAATTGGCGACCTCATCACTGCTGACAACTGTTCGGCTACTGGCGCCACAAAAAAAGTAGTCCATGGTAAAGATTTTAATGTCGGGGTGCCCGATGGTCGGAAAAATCTGGGATAGCTATAGAAACAGTTGCATCCCGTTTCGCCAAAAAGAAAGCTGATTAACAGCTTTTGCCTCAGGGACCATTGCCGTTTCGCCAAATCCCGTTTTGCCAAATACCGTTCACGAAATTTTAGGCACACGAAACATTTAAAACATTTATAACATGATAATGGTCAGACATTTATAGACAAACAACCGTTTTGCAGAATAATTTGTTTCAAATTATGTAACTTGCTCGCGCTACCACGCTGCGGCTAAACACATAACATCAGAAACCACAACTAATAACAAATTACTACCAATTAGGCATGTCTCTTTAACTTCTGTAATGTTAAATTTTTGAAGAATATTTTGATTCTACGAAACGGGATTCTTCAAAAGGGAAACTCCCGTTTGGGAAAGGGTAACCATCATGTGTATAACTATTCTTAAAAGAAAACCTTGTCATTGACGTAGTGACGACCAAGCATTCTAAATAATTAAAGTACATATTTTTCCGTCTGTATTGCCAGTTTTCAAAACCCTCATAAATCAATTGTTCTTATTCTACCACTGCTTGCCTCTGTTAAATGTTTGCTTTTTAAAACCCCATTACATAGAAATAAGGTATTAAATTTCGTGTACGTAAAATTTTGTCAAATTCGTTTTGCGAAACGGGATTTGGTGAAACGGGATTCGCCCGAGACAAAAGCTGTTAATCTGTTTTTTTATTGGCGAAACGGGAGTGTATAGCCTACCATCAGTGTCTCTAAATCCTTCCGTTCGATATCCACATATTTGCGGTAATTTCTTTTATTATTATTATTTATTAAATTTATAGTCATGGATAAGTCCGGGATTTTAGTACCAAGAGTCTGTAAAATTACGGGTTTGTTTATGGATTTCAATCAATAGTGTTGACAGCTGCGCAGTGAGTGATAAGAAATTTTTGGTTTAAGTTTGCCACACACATTTTACTAAAAATAGCCTACTAAGGTCAGGTTACTGTTGTTTTTCAGACATTACTTGTATTTATTTATTTTTGGGGTCCCGTAGAAGAAGGGGGATGGATAAAAACGGTCCACAACAATACCTTAATTGCGTTTCGAAAAACCCAAAATAAATTGGTTTTGAAAAAACATGAAAATTGGCCTGGAAAACCAAGTTGCTCATGGCCAAACCTTGCTAACCTTGACATTTACATACTTTACACAGCAGAGACAGAAGTTTTTTTTTTTTTATTACTTCCAAATTTTAACAAATCCACCACGAAGCCATGGCTCGTATGCGGTGTACATTAATCATAAATAATTACAGCAATTAAGGAATTTGAAAAACACTAAAAAAATAGTAATTTTAACAATAAATTCAACAAATCTGAAGGAGAAAGGAAAAACACTCAATATTTCACAGTAGCCTACAACAATTTCAAACCTAAGGAAAAAAAATTGTAAAACCTTTCAGATCAGAGATAGATACGAAATGAGATAACGAATATTTTTAGCTGTTAAGTTAGAAGAAGCAATTGTGTTAAAATTTTTTTGAGATGTTTGAAACGGCAAATACTCCAAGTTTTGTCAGGTAGCTTGTTGCAAATACTTGGTACATAGTGACCTTTAAGATTTTCTCCAAATTTGTTTCTGGTAATTATTGGAAGAAAGGAAAAATTTTTTGTTTGATATTTCTTATCCTTAATAGTGGCCTGTCGTCTATTTTTCATGTCGAAAATTTTTTTTAACAGAATGATATAATTGTATAGCTGTGTTATGTTTAAAATCTTCATTTTTTGAAAAATGTGTGCTGTAGAATGCAAATCTTTTTTGGCAAACAATATTTTAATCATTCTGTTTTGTAGTTTTTGCAGTCTAGATATTTCTTTATTTTTTGATGTCCCATAATAATAATAATAAAACTGTTTTAACCACAGATAATGGTAAGGAACTTGGAAAGAGGATGACCCCCTAACACCAATCCTAATTTAAATTTCCAATCCATACTCCAATCCTAAATTTCCAATCCTAATTAAATTTCCAATCCATACAAAATATGTGGTTTGATCCATGAATTATAAATTATCATGGATTATAAATTATCCATGAATTATAAATTATCATGGATTATAAATTATCCATGAATTATAAATTACTCTTTTACTGATCCAACTTACCCACCTTACTTTAAATCCCAACTGTTGACCCATGGTCCATGTAATTAATAACGTAATGCAACCCGCTGTGACCCACTTCAACCAGCTGTGTGATTCCTCCTTGGTCCAACCATGGCGCTTATGAAATAGTGTGACATGTACATAAGTCCATGGTCCAGCACAGCATCCTATTGGAAAAGTTTTAAGCCAAAATCCTTTCTCCTTTAATCCGGGATAATCCGTGTTCCGCGATTTTCAAACGTAAAATACATCGTCTGAAATTTTTTGAGATGGTAGGAAGAAAAATAACAGAATTTAAAGAATTTACTTAACGTTAAAAATGTATCATACGTATATACGCATGTGTTAACGTGGGTCAGTGGGTGAACGCAATATCCAACTGACTGACCAACTCACTTGTTACTATCTCTACTTTCAAATGTAAGATGTTATCATGTGATTTTTGTTTTGGTGGTTATTATTTTTTTTATTTCGTTATAAATTTTTATTTTTGGTCTCTTTAGTTTAATATTTGGGGTCGGCTTATGTAACTTAACGATCTTACCTGATATTTTCCTACCCAGTGTTTTCCTAAGAAATGGCCTAAATTAAAAACTTTTCTTACAAACGGGCTATAAAAAACTATAAGTTTTTTATAACTTTAAAGCTTTCCTAATAAATGGGCTACTGTAACTTTAAAATTTTCCTAACGAATGGGCTAACTTCAAAAATTTCATAACAAATCAGCTAAATAAAAAAATTTCCTAACAAATGGGCTAAATTAAAAAAATTTTCTATAACAAAAGTGGGCAAACTTTAAAAAATTTGCACCAAGAAAATTAGACAAGAAAGTTGGACAAGAAAATTATCAGAGTTTTAGTTGCCCAACGTATTTGCTAGCAGTTATTTTTTCCCGATTGTTGTCGCTGTAAACTGGCAGCACTTTAAATCTGTATGGACCTCCCACTGACGGTTGCATGATTAACTTCCCCACAAGACCTTTCAGACAGACTGTTAGCTTCGTTAATCATTTACCTTGTGATTTAGCCTATTCTCTATTTCTTACATTCATTCTAGTGTAGAGGCCAAGAAGCATACGTTACTTTCATTTCTTTTCTATGTTTGTACATAATTGTTTGGCCACTAATGAAAAAGATTGGACAAATACTAAGTTGGGTTGGAGCCTGTAGCCAGGGTCCATCCCTTTAGTTCAGTCGTTGAGCTATGCGTAATGCGAGAAATACATCACGATGTTATTAAAAAGTTTGGTTTGCTCAAGGACAAAAAAATTAAAAACTCATCTCTAATATTCTAAGAAAAAAATTAATTTAATTAACGTCGTTGCAGAGAAAAAAGTTGTACAACCTCTTAATAGACCAGTTTGTCGAAAACATTTTTTTTTAGCCTCTCCATCGAATTCGATACTTTTCTGTATACGTGATGAGTTCATTACTGCTATAATTAAAATCCAGTGTCGCCACTGCAATTTTTATCCTACCATGAGCCAGTGATTTGGTGAGCCAGTGGGTTGTTAGAAGGAGAGGCTCTCTATCTCTGTTGACTGCTGAATATTACTGGCGATATTATCGTTCAGACGATATAAGATTTTGCTAAGGAAGGCTGAAGAACACCTACCAATCCTGGGTTACAGCGGCCGGCCTATCTATGTGGGAAGTCCTGCGTTCGAGTCCTCGTCGGGGCAGTTGTCTTTTCTTTCTTTCTATCTCGGTTTCAAGGCCATTCTTTAAGGCAGACTATTCTGGCTAGCCTAAAATGTTCATCGCAGCCATGAAATTTTCCTTAATACGAGGTTCATCCGGTTGGCTCAGACGATAGGTCACATTTCTCTCGACTAGCCTGCCTCAACAATTATTGTTGCGTGGGAAAGATTCGAGAGTCCGTCCTAAACCCTAGAATTTTGACTCGACCTTGCAACGTGTTTTGTAAAGGTCACCACCTTAATTTTTTTTCTCTTTCAGATTTCGTTCAAGACTTTCTTTTCTTTCTTCTTTCGTGATTTTTTTCTTCTTGTTTTTATTTTCGCTGTTGGAAAGCAGCGCTGATTTCTGAAGAGCACTGACACACAAATGACGTTGCTTTCTCCCGACTTTGTGTTATTATTACTATTATCGTTATTAGTATTATTATATTGCTTTTTTTTTTTTTGCGCGCGTGAAGCCTTAAAAGTTCAGATGTTCGCTACGTGAATGTAATACGAAAGTGCGAGTGGTAGTTTGAGGCAAATAAAAGGATACGTTCTTCGCCGCCTGAGTGTGTTGCTTTTACGGTCAATTACGTGCTTTTTCGTTTGAGGCATGTTATCGTTTTTCCCTACATCATTGCATTTAAACATTGCGTCATTGTTTTTTAATGGGGTTTGTGCATCCTAAATCTTTAAACTTAATTTCAGGCCTTTTCCAGCTCTTTTCTTATATTGGTAGTGCATAAAATTCTTACTGGACAAAATTTCCCACAAAATTTTCCTACAGATTTTTTTCAAATTTCCACAGCCTTTCACATATAGTTAAGCCATTTTTTAGTGAATTTCCACAGTTCTCTGAAATTTCCCGCAAACCTCATTCTAGCGTTTTGGCATATTCTGCACACGTGCACTTTTCATGTCCTTTTCCAGTCTTAGTAATTCCAGTTTGTATATGCGTGCGACATACTGTACAATTTGGCAGCTTTAATAAAAATGTACCTAAATAGTCTATTGAATACCCTTGGGCTATGTTAAAGTTATTTCGATAAAAAAAAAAGAGGGTGGGCCGTAACAAAGTTATAATTCATTTTTTTGAATCCAACTTCTGTCCAGGGAGGGTGTTTATGCGTAACCCCCATCGCGGAAAATTCGGCGTTTACGCGATCCTTCACGCACGTGATCTGGGTTGATTCGGTCTAGCATTATCGAAAATGCCTTTATTCTGATTTGTCCAGGAAATTAAGTTTATTAGTTTACTACAGTTTATTTAGTTTGCTTTATGTATGAAGCTTTTTGTTAATTTTGGTGCAGAAAAACCACGATTTAAAGGCGCCGTTTCACCATTTCGATAGCGCTGCCAGTAGTAGTATGGACTACTGTTGCCCACATTCTAAACACAACATCCACGTACCAGATTCTCCATTATCTAATAGGCTGATATGGGTCACGTGACCTCGTTTTAGTTATGAAAATTCGCCGCGCTGCAGCGAAGTATTGTTTTTTTTTTTTTTTATTTACCGCTATTTTCTTTATATTGATCGAAGACTCTATGATACTGCATCTAGGAGTTAAAAACGTGAAAAGGCGCCTTTTAGCAGAAAAAACTTTGATGTCCCTGAAAGCCTTCAGTCATTCAGTCAATTTCAAGCAGAAAGAATACGATCCAAAATGCTCAGATCGTAAAATGCCCAGAAATTGTGAAAACGAACTTTCACGATTTTTAACCTTAGGGCATTGGGGGAGGGGGGGGAGGAGGAAATACGTGGCTTTGCCACGGCTGAATTTACGGCATTTGAGAACTATAATTTGCCCAGGCTAGAACCATAGCCGTCGAAACCACGGCACAGGATAAATATTTCACAATTAATACAGGCCTAATGCGAATTTTTTTTTTTTTTACATTTGTGCATTAAGAAATAAAAGGAACAGGGCCCAATTTTTCCAACCCTTGAATCAGTATTACGATCCTGGAATAGCATTTGTTTTAATGGGTTTTCTTCCTACCTAAAAGGCGCAAAAGAGGGAAGATATGTGGCCCAATGTGTGGACGCCTTTCAAGCTGAGTGGTCTAAAAAAAAAAGGTTGCGTAGAAACTCTGTGGCCTACGTGTTGTTTAATTATTATACCTATTTAATTGTTATAGTGCCACGATAGGGTTGGCGAGGCAATGAATTTAACGTTTTAGTTTTGATATTTTTTAAATTTAAAGTTAAATATATTGTGGAAGTTTGTTACAGTCTAAAGTGTGTGTTTTCAAATTAAAAAAGACAACCTGGTTAGACGACCTGGTTTAACAACCTAGTTTAACGTTTTTTAACACTTTTAACTTTTTAACATTTCTTTAATGATAGTATAATCATATCAAAAACCAAAACTGGTAAAAGGGACCGCCAAGTTCCGAATGGTTCGGTCCTTCAATGGAGTGATATCAACACACCAAAACATTCGCCAACTTAATCTCACCGAATAATAATTCGGACGTTAAATGAAAACTTGAACATTGCCACCGAAAGTAGCAATGTTCTAGGTTTCATTTAACCTTCGAACTATTCGTCGGTGCGATTAACTTGGCGAATATTTTGGTGTGTTGATATCACTCCTTTGAAGGGCCGAACCATACGGAACTTGGCGGTCCTTTTTACCAGTTTTGGTTTTTGATATGATATCACTTCTTTTTTGGTGTGTTGTAGCGAGACGCCATAGCCACAAAAAGGTACACGGATTACAAACAAAAACGTCAAGGGTGCCGTAAAAAAAGCGTTACATGATTGAAGTTTCAGTTTACTTGTTAAAATGTAGACAGATGAAAATTGATAATTTTTAATTGAAGTAAGCAAATGCACAAATGAGAAAATTGCTCCTGTTTAAGTGCTGTTGTGCTTTAACAATAATTTAATTTTCTCAATCGTACATTTTATTATTTCAATTAAAAAGTATCTATTTTTATCCGTGTACATTTTAACAAGCAAAGTGAAACTTCGAACATGTAACCCTTTTTTCACGGCACACTTGACGTTTTTGTTTGCATTCTACTTTCCGTGCACTGTTTTTTTTTCTCTTTTGCCATTCAGTTGCACAATGCCCCTGTAACAAACAATTTAAATTAAATTGGACTTGCGATGCCCTGCATAGTCACTCACTCATGCTCTCCACACTTAGGTGGTTTCTCTCCGGCCATTACGAAATCACCTGTTGCCCCGCACGATAATCATAACCATTTTCTTCGTGACAACGCCAACTTCCAATTGGCTCGCGTGAGCAAAAACAAAGATCGTGTAGTAAAAGTTCCTAGTTTTTTTTTTTTAAACTCATCCTTTCGGATTTTTTCGAAGTTTAAAACGATGGCCCCGTTTGTTGAACAGGTCGTCACCTTCGTCGCGTGCGAAATTAGCACCTCCGCATTCCACGTTAATTATGAATAATTGGTGTTTAAAGACCAGCTTTTATTTTTGCTTCGAGACCTTTTTTCTCGTTTCATTTTTTATTCTTGCGTATTTTTTTTTGGACTGTTCGGCGACTCGTGCGTGTCTGTATCAGTTAATTTTATTTCTAATTGTTTGTTTCGTTGCCTGCTGTCTCCATCTCCACTCCTTTTTCTCTCCCTCCCCGTGCGACTTTATTTTTTGCAAATGCGGTACCAAAAACAGAAAAAGGAGAATCGTGGTTTTGTTTGTCTTTTTCTTGTTTGTGTTTTTCCCCCACATTATTTTCTCTTCGTTTCGTAATTAAAATCTGGACGCCTGGGTTTTGTGTCGTCCTGGGAGTTGTGTAAAATTATTTTACGTTTTTTTTTTTTTGTCTTCATTTCGAGTATTCAAAATCCTAGTTTAGTTTGTTTTCGCGTAAGTGGCCATTTTTTTTGTGTGTCAGTAGATTCTGTTTGTGCAAACATTAAATCACAAAAAAAAAAAACTAAGTGCTGAAATGGTGACCAAGTGCAGTTCTCCAAAAAAGCTAACGTGGGTGTAAATAGTTGTGAACCATTTAATTTCTGAAAATAGAAAGATTTGGTTTCACGATTAATATTAACTGGTAAGGTAACGTTATTAGCAATGCCATACGTCATTAATAAATGAAGTAGCACCATAACGGAGCCACACTGGCTCAATTGTCTATCTTTAAAATATAAGTGATATTTACATCTAATTTCGTTTCTTTAATGCCATACGTTACAGCGAAACCAAAAATGACGACATAAAATGGGATGGCGGGCCGTCGCGGAGGGGGGGGGGGGGGGTGAAAGGAGCATTACATCGTCGGTGCCATGCAATGTTTGTCTCGGTTTGGGGTCATTCTGGCCTTTGAACGCCTCGCTGCAGTTATCTAATCTCGTATCGCAGAACAAAAAAACATATTCAGCTCCTAAATTAAACGATCCTCCAGCAAAAGAACAATTTAACTGGCCCAAACTTTGTTCTCAATCGTTCTTCGCTGTTTAATTTCATTTTCTTCCCTCACCAGATCGCACTTATGTGGGTCAGCTGAATTCACGGCCTGTAATTATTTGGCCAACTCCATAGCGCCTCTATCTATCTCTCGGCTTATTCCAAACAGGTCGTAATCTCACAGACACATCCCACCCACACTTTCGTTCACCAGTTTATAGTCCGACATCCTTCATCCCTTTCTCCCTCCTCCTTCGTCGCTCTCCTTTGCAACAGAAGGAAAAAAACACAACATTACCGAGCGTGAATATTGTTAATAGGAGGGCAGGTATTGTTGAATCTTGGGGAAGAGGGGAGTGGGTCGTAGAGGACAAGCGTAGGTTAACGGTGGAAAG
>JAHWFP010009645.1:76690-94545 GCA_023313725.1 Lithobius niger
ATGATTGTGTCACAAAGGACTCTTACTTTTTACTTCTTAACCTAACCCCAAAGCAAACAATTACAAAGAAAACAAAAGTAAACAAGAAAATGGATATGGGGGGGGGGGGGGAAGGGGAGGGGGGATTTGAGAAAGGAAGGAAAAGAGGGAATGGTGACCATGAGTAAACAAGTTATGATTAAGTTAAATCAAGTTATTATCAGACCAAGGGTTGAACTCGGGCCTCTGGCATATGAGAAACTTTCGCATATGAGGATGGCAAACTCCGTTTTCAGGGGTTACTACCAACCTGGAAAACTCGGGAGATTTAAACTGTGAAACTCGGGGAATTCTTCTTTTCCGCAAAAAAATTCAGGAGAAAAATACTCCGCCCCTCCCCCGGGTTGATATGGCTTGTGTAGGATGGGGCGCTCTTGTGCCCCCCCCCCCCTCATTCCCCAACCTTTCGTTTCTGCCAGTTGGACCTGGCCGCAGGTGTAGGCTAAACCACAGCTTTGTCAGAAGCTTTTAAAAATTGAAGAAAATGTATATACGAAATCAATGGCCTTTTAGTACTGTTGTTTCCTTTCTGGTTTCTGTTCGGTCGGTATTTCTGTACGAGCGCTCGATATTTCTTTAAAAAAAAAGAAACGGCATTCATCCTCCTCCCGCTCTTTCGGTTGTGCTTCAAAAGCGAGTGAAAAGGAAGGAGGAAAAAAAACGAACACCACAAAACACGCTGTCGCTCGCAATTTGTGCAAATGTAAAAGATGAATGCCGAACCAAATGCATTCGAGTTTGTTTTCTTGTTCAAACACAGCTGCAGTGTCTCTTACTTCTCGATGGTTTTTAAACGAAGACACCGACGACAAACAGCTGCGCACCACGGTTATATATGTTCTTAAATTGCCGACTCAGACTGCACTTCCGCGCCGTCGGAGCAAGTCGGCTGCAAATACGTTGTCCGGTTTGTCAGCAGCGCAGCTCCGGGTGCTGTGGTTGGTCATATGACCTCCCCCCCTACCCCCACTGATTCCACGTTCCTCCTAGGTTTCCTCCTTGATGGTACCCGTTTAGTTTGTAGGCTTTGAAAAGCAGCTGTGGTCTCTCCTCGCTCGTGATGCGATGGTTGGATTAAACGCTTGGATCCAGACCAAGTGGGCAGACAGGCGTTGGTGAAAAGGGTACCCTACTTGTGGTTGCAGTAATGAATGTTGGTGATAAGACTTGCGTTCGGTTTCAGGAGCGACTATGCAAATCTAATCGTAGGGACTTAAGGGAATTTCTGTACAGGAATGAACTAGAACATCTCAGGAATTTTGGGAGTGGGGGAGGGCTGGGGGCTAGATGTAGGGTCACCTACATTGGGGGCCACATGTTACTTGAGCGAAAAAGAGGTTGAATTTGGCAACTTGTCACTACATTGATCCAATGCTCATGATGACCGAGCTTTGGAATTCGAACAACTTCGAACCATTTTTGCCTTGGAATAATAAGTATAATAATGTTGGGCGCAGTGCGACTTACGAAGCACATACGTACTTGTGTGCAGTTGGCTTGTTTTAACGCTCAGTATATTATACGTAACAGTAACACAGAAACACCGAGGGTTCATAAAGCCTAGAGTAATTTTTAATGTAAAAATAATGTTGGTATGAAAACACAATTGTTAATGTAAACGTACTTGTTTTCAAGAAACCACTTTTTTTTAATATTTAGTTTTTTTTTCATTTTCAATTTATTCTTTTATTTTTCTCTTTTTTTTCACGTATTTTATATTCGCGTAATGTATTTATTTTTGCTTATTTTATATTTTCAGTATTTTATTTCACATTTACATCAATTACTTTTTAAATTTTTAAAACGGGTCCAATTTTCTCAATTTGGACAAATTCATCAGTAGTATTTTATTCAACGTCAAGGGTGCTCGTACGTCGGGGCTATCGGGGGCATGTCTTCCTTTCTGTGGGTCTACTTTGGCTGCCCTTTCGGTATCCTATAGGTCAAAATCATGAAGAAAACCATGAAAACAATTTATTTAAGGGTCATATTTTAATATTGGTTTACGAGTCCGAAGTTCAATACAAATTGGGCAACACTATTTTTTTTTACACTCGGATTTTTTCAGCCGTCTTGAGGCAGGAGTCGGAAAGAAAATAGTGCCTCCGCCCTTCCCCGTCCCTGTTTGGACTTCTGTGGGTGCCTACGCAAGAGGGAACACTATTCAATAAAATCAGTTAAGTAACTCCGTTTTCGATTTTGCATCTTGATGTTGATGCGTTTAAAATTTGTGTGTTTCATGTTTGCGATTACTGAATTGCTCAGCCTTTAGTTTTAAGGGGCCTTAATGTTATACGGACTGCAAAGAGGCACAGTGTTGACGCGCTCTTGTCTTCGACGTTTGGATTACACTGCCTTCCCTAAGGCTGCCCCTGAAAACAGCCAGTTAGCTTCACCTGAACGTTCTGTGTATTACAGCCAAGCACGAGGTGGAGCGGCGCACGTAGCACAACAACAACACAGCCCACCTTGTTGCTTCACGTGCTTAGCAACCGTATCTCCGACGCTAAGGGGATTTAATGTTCCGACATTAAGGAAGTTGCGGTGTGCGTGATCCACAGCAAAACAGCGCCTTAGATTACGTTAAGATGAAAACGAATAATTATGGCCGCGGTTCCGGCCTAGACAGGCAATATAACAAGAAAAATTCGGATTTATGACCACCCTTATTGCGTTCGTGGTTTCCTCAAGAGCACCTAGAGAAACTGTGCCTTATTCTTTATTTAATAAAATGCGTAATACAGAAGTAAAGGGGATACAGAAAAAGAAAAGTATCGAGTGTGGAGGTGGTTTCTGTAGAAAGGCGCACAGCCATGGGGCACGATTCCCACCATTGGTCAGCTTTAGTAGAGGTTGAATATTAGTGTTCTTTTCTCGGCATTGAGCTGAGCATAATCCGGTCATAAATTTATCCACCAAAAACCAAAATTGGTATATGAGAAGCCGCCAAGTTTCGAAAAGGCGTCGGTCTTTAAAAGTACTTATATCATTCCACCAGGAAAAGGCTGGCAAGGTTAACCCTATTAGTTTAGTATTGGCGCATAGGGATACCGCATTGCCCTCTTCTTTAATTTCTTTGTCTGACTACTTTCTTATACTCCTGAAATATGTTGGACTTAACAACTGCACAATTGTATAGCTCTGACATTGACATTTATTCAATTCATCATATTTGCAAATAACCATAATCACTCCTGGCTTAAAAAAAAAAACGCACGTTGCCACCCCCGCCAATCCCGAGCCTCATCTCAATTAAAAGTGCTGAAAATACGTGAGCTTCCGGGGCCCGCGGGACGAGCTTACAGCGCTCCTCCAGACCCTCTACCTGGAAAAGGTTGTGCCTCCCCCCCCCTCAAATTTGTGGGTGCACGACGCCCCTGGTTGAATGATACCACTATTCTCAAACGTTGACTTTTTTATAAACTTGGCGGCTTCTCTTAAGCGTTCACGTCGCTTATTACTGGTTTTTCTAGGGAATAAAATTAAAAACCTATTATGATGCATTCTTTGCAAGGTCTAGGCAGATAATTTAGAATAACCACTGTTGGACCCAACTGGCTGCGCATGCCCAGAAGCAATAGTACACGTCAGCACATTTCACCAATAGAATGCCACATATCACCGATATACACCTATACAGGACGAGTCATAAGAATATTATGACTGGAGTTTCTTCACACGAGGTTAGTTTGAACAGGCCTATAGTTATATCTGCATCAGTTAAAATAGTAGCTTCCGAACTTTTTGGAGATACAGACAACCAACGCCTTGGCACTCTTTCAGTGTACAATTGTAAAACCCAGCCAAGAGTTAAGGATTTCTTTGAAACCCCCAAAGGTGTAGCGCAGTCCTCTTTCAGGCGAGAACTGCTGCCCTGAAATCCGTGTACTATTTTAAAGGGCATAGAAAAATGTGACATGCATATAAATCGGTGGGGGCGGGGGATGAAATTATAACATTTTATTTTTGATTGTCCATTATATTCTGTGGATCGGAAATCGTTGTTGGAAAAACTACATGCAAACATACAGGGTATCAGATCGTTTCTTAAACTCAGTAATTCCAGGCAAAACTTACCTTTCCTGTTGTTTTTTTTTTGGTTTTGTTTTTTGGCCCGTAGCTGGAAAAAGAGAAGCGAACGACTTCCTACTTTCTCCGAATTAAACAAAAAAGTTTAACAAAAAACACGTGGGCTGTCCGCTTGGATGCGAGTTACAAAGGGTTTACCCGCCAGCGTACATACATACCATTGACCTCCAAATTTGAGTTCCCTGAGTACTACGAATGAAGTAGCTGAGTGGATCTCTAAGGAACTGATGTCGGCCTGGAGAAACAGCCACTGATCGATGCCTTAATAGAACTCGTTCAATGAGCAGGCTAATTGTAATAGCAACTCAAGAGTGCACGGTTCTACTACAGGACTGGCCGGATCTGGGAAGAAAAATAGCATACGCCAGTGGATTGGACAATATGGTCGCCGAAAGCCCGGATTTGATATGTTGCCGCTTTCTTTCAGCCGAGAGTGACACTTGACAGTACAAAGAATGTCACCGTTCCTTCCCTAGCATCACGTTCTGGATACACGAACGTATCTCTTTTCTTTTTTTTTTCCAATCTCAGAGAAATCGATAACTGTGGCTGGATGATGACTTTAAAAACCATTTAAAAATATATTTATAGATAATAAAAATGTGTCACGCAAATCTACGCAAAAATTGAAATTTTTATTTTGAAAACCCGCCACTAGCTGCCAATAAATGTCGCGACTCCCGTACAAAGATGTTTTTATCTTACTTGGCCAATTCTCAAACCGACCTCGATGAAATGAGCCAGTCGTAGCGGCCATTTTGTCTACCCCCCCTAATGTTGTTGTAGGTCGGGCCGGATAATTTACTGCCATGGTAAGGGTTTCTAACATAAATAGTGCTTTGTTTCAGGAATAGTGGATTTCTGTCCCTAAAACTCGCATACGTACCTTTTTAATACATATTGGTACAATTTGTAGTTTGTGTAAATCTGGGGTAGACGAACTTTATTTTGTCGGCCGAAAACGACATGTTTGTTGGAAAAACTACACGCCAATTGCCAAGATTCGTAGCTCCAAAAGTAAAAGCATTTTTTTTTCTACGAACGTCAGCTATTGTTTACTTGCAAATTAGTCTCGTAGAGTCCTTTTGTTAAGGTTGTCGACATATATCTCGACACAAGTATTTACAGTTGCTTAGCGGAGCTAGAGACTTTCGGTCGTGATACCCTGCAGGCGGAATGATTCTCTTCTTGTCACGACGCCAATTCGAACTTTTTTTTTATATGCCTGTCACGTCTTCTTCTGAACTTGAAAAAAAAAAAAGAAAAAACTTCGTGACAGCAGCACTTTGTTTCTTTCCAAAAAGACGAAAGACACCGCAGCAACTGGTGGAGAATTTCTAGCGAAGCAATTATTTATATTTAATTCTTCGTAAAAAGAAAAAAAAACACAAGACGTTCTAATTACAATGCTCAAGTAAATTTGGAAATCTTGGAATTATCCCATCGCGTGAAATGAAAACGATGTGAAAAATGTCGGTAAAGGCGCATGTTGAAATTAACATGAATTAGATAATTACACGGCTACACACATCTAAGATCTTTTTCGTTCGTTTAATTTAGCAGTATTCGTCAGTCAAATTTTCTCCTCGGCCATCACCTTATTAAAAACTTGTTATTACACATGATGATTTTTTTTTTACCGCTTCACAGCGCTGTTCTTTAGTAAAGTAGCATTAATACACCACATGCACACAGCAGTCATCATCTCACCGCGTTAAAAAGTAAAAATTGTCAAAAACATTTTTGTGGAACGATAAGGTTTCACTTGGACTAAACACTAAGGCAACATTATGGGGTTCATTAACTTAAAAGAAAAACTTGTTGGGTTCCTTTCCTGTTTGACCTCGGTTCAGTTAAAACTTACCTAAACAATTTTTTTTTCTAGTAGCCTACATTAATAGATGAAGTACTGTGAACAGTTAAAAGAAGTGTCGTTGTTGTTGTTGATTGTTTTTAGAAAGCATAAACCCAAAGTGGGTTATCTTTGTTGTTGTTTTTTGTTTTTAAGGAAAACTAATCGAAACTGGGTTATCTGCCCCACGACGATGCGAGGGACAATTTAACTGGAGAAATCCAATCTGCAAAAGAAATTCGCATTACAGCAGGCCTATACAGTCACACAAAACGTGATAGGTATTCATGCGTGACAACTCACGTTTCTGTCTAGCTGCTGTGTCACTGTTTCAATGCTGGGTCTTTACGATTTATCCTCTAACAAGTCCTATATTTTAATCTTTGTTTATTTTTGTGAATTTTTTTGTAAGTGCATGACTATGCGCCCGCGCGTGCAACAACTGCTTGGCCAACCTCCATTATAGAAATTTTCGCTGAATCAGAGGTTTGATAAAAGGCCAAATTGGCCACAGGGTTATTGGAATAGAAAAGATGATGATGCACCATATAAAAGTAGTCTCCTTGTACACATTTAACAGGAAGGATGAATCAGCGTTTTCCTGACTTGTATTTAAAACCACAGGTAGGGAGCCACGCGTAATTGTTACGTGTTTTGGAATTTCACTTAACGTTTAGGTCATCTCCGCCAATTACAAGCTTAGTTTATTCTCCATTAATCATACCGACGAAAGCACTTAAAAATTAGGCACAACGAAAATAATTTTGGTGGTTAGTACCTAATTAAAGTAATTATTGTCTCGAGTAGTTGGATAAAAATGCTTTTTTCACATCCCTTAGTCTCTTGCAATACCACCATTTTAAAATGTGCCGACTAGAAAATCCCTTTTACCCTGAGCTCCAAAGATAAGTTATGCGTATCCCATGTCGAATTCGTTTCGCATCTTCGCTCTGTCGCCTCGCTTACAGAGTCCTTTGAGAATACCTTGTCCGTATCACTACATCGTTCTACTGAGCGGTTGTGAGGCATAATTTAATTGCAAACGGTCAGGGAACCCCCATAACAACAACAAAGAAAAATACTATGGCTGGGCTGGAAGGAGTGCTTTATTAATAAACAATCAATTCTGATCTACTTGTAATAAAATGCCTAACAGGCATTAAAACACTCCCCGCACTGCAAATTATAACACCCATAAACAATATGGTTCAAGCAAGCAAGAGCGCAAACTTTAACATCAACTGCATTAGCTGGAAATCAATTGCAAAACGCAAACACAGTGCAAAAACCACGCAAAAGTGCCGCCCAGACCCCTCAATGGGGAGGGAGGAAGGGTGGGAGCAGCACAAAACACAGCCTTAGCAGCAGGCAGCAGCAAGCGAATGAATGGTCCTTTAAACGTTCAACGGACGAATGGATTTAAAATGATCAACCGTCAGCTACACACATGTGCGTCTCGATCGAGTTACACAAGCAAGCAAGGGAATCTAATACGACTTAGACGGGGTGGGAACAGAAAGAACACACATCTCTCCTTGCAATTTAACTCCGTTTACAAACAAACTACCCAAATTACTGAAGATTCGTTCTACAATATGCTGCAGTGTCTTGTAATAAGCGGGCCATTCTCCGGATGGCTAGCGCACGAAGAGCTTCATCGTCATTTTTAACAGCACTTTCATCTTCTAGTCGTTTAATGTTAATTGTTATTTCTTGATTCAGTCTATAGGAACGAGCATAATTGGGGGGGGGGGATCCGTCAACCCACGATACAATAGAGAATAAAAATAACAGTTCTAGATTTGAAAAGTTTTTTTTCTCCTGCTGCAGTGATTCTACGATAGTACCATAGTCATCAATCTAGACTACAGGCCTGTAATGTTTGTTGTATGTTGGTAGTACTCAAGTGTAGCCAGCTATATACAACTTGAGCCAGATATACGTAGAACAAAAGGGGAAATTGCTCTGCCCTCCACCCACCCCGAGAGCTAAAGGGCCCCCACTTTATTCAGAAACATAATAATTGAAAGATTATTTTATTAGAAACAGACGTAAAAATCGTACATTTTTACAAACCTGTCATAACCCTAAATAAATTCGTCTATATGTAAAAAAATTATGACTCCAGAAACCGGATACGGCAGTGATGTGCTTCAGCTTTCAATGCACTGCTCTTCCAGACTCTCTAGCTGGCTTTGCCCCCCCCCCCCCCCCCCGAAACAGTTTTTACATTGGATGGGAGCCAACTGAAGTATCCCTGGCCGCCCCGCGATATCTAATTGAGGCACTGGGGACCCCATAGGTTAGATCGACCTCGACAAACAAAATATCATGGATGCTGTACTGCAAAATATTGAAATTAAAACGGTCATTTGTTTTTTCTTTATACAACTAAAAAAGAAAAAGGGATGCTGCAATTTTGAATCCGTATCGCATTTTCTCCTCCTAACCCCCCTCCCAAACTACGCACCGATTAAAAAAAAAATTCACGTCACTGCATCTAACCCATCTGCAAGATATTTTATTTCTAAAATATAGGAACCCAACGAATCCAGTGCACCACCTGTTGCTACGTTAGCATAAACGAAGCAAAAAGTATCAATCAGTATCAATCAGCCACCCTCATGGACAGCAGTCCCGACATCGTCTTCATCTTTAGTCGATGACGGTTGTGTCAATATTGATGACGCAGTTACTGACAAGTCATGACACGTGTGTCGCGTGTAGTGGGCTTTCGAGTGTGTCATTCGCGTGAATACTGTGAAGTGGGGAAAATGCTGTAGCCGGGTGGGGGTGAGGGGGTGGGGCTCATTTAGGAATCGGAAATTTATTGACTGACGAGATTGATCGATCGTTATCGCCATGACACGTTGTTTTTATATAAATGACGTGCAGACGACCTCCTGGAAACGCAGACGACGACGTCCGTGAAGCCAGATAGGTTATTAGTCAGACGGAAAATTAATGTGTGGGTGAAAGTGTGTTGGGGGGGGGGGGGGGTATAAGCCATCTGTCTGGAAATGTCAAATGTCAAATATTAAATAAAGTTAATGACTCGCTTTAGTAAGGTATTTAAGCTCAGTAGTAACCGTAAAATGTGTTTTCGTTGACACATTGAACGCCCCACTTCTACAGGCTCGCCAAATGTGTCACCGTCTGGGCGAGTTGCTCGATGCTCGCGAACGTAGAAAGTGACGTATCGCTGACGCAATAGTTGACCGAGTCACGTATAAACGTGATCAAGGAACGAACGATTATAGGCCGAATTCGCGCCTTTTTCAACGTTCGCGTGTGCGACAACTCTTCTCCCCTGGCACGAATTGTTCGTCACTCGCGAACGTTGAAAATTACGTGAATCTGAAACTGATGTGATTGATACCACATTTACCAATTTTAGACTGAACTGCGAACCTAAGGCACTGTGAAGGCATACAATAGATTTGTAATCGTGGGTGCAGACCGACGGCAGACGGCTTGATAGTTAGGAGGAGCTGATTATTATTAATTTTAATTTTTTTAAATATTTTGGCCACATTCTGCGGTGCAAAATATTTACTAGCCAACCCAGGAACAATATACTGGGTTTTACAAATCGATGGACACTGATTGCCTGAAATTTAAACACAACTGTACACAATTCACTGCAAATTATACCAAAAACACACTAGCTCAACAGTGATAGGGATAGTCCGATATTGATATCTGTATTATCGGTATAATCAGTATTTTTGCCATATCGATATCGGGCCACTGTAAAGCTTCCGATACAGATATTATGCCAAGAAACACAACATTTTTCCCTGCAAATTTGACGCCAAACACGACAAAAGCAATAACCAAGTGAGAAAAGGAAAGCCATTTCTTCAGTTTGTAATGAAAGTTCCAGTGCTCTAAGTTTTACAAAAAAGGAACTTAAAATCTAACTGAGAAGATGAATGTACTAAATCAATGAGTAGGAATAAGAGTAAAAATGCTGTTATTGCTGCACAGAACTTTTTGGATAATCTGAACAGTTGAAACCCATGCAAAACTAGAAACTGAAGTTGCATTTGTATGAAATTTGAGCTTTTATAGTCGCTATTTTTTATTATTATTATCGGTATTGACTTCGGTATCGATATCACATTGGAGCGGATAGGATCGGTTTACCCTTCATCGGTATCGTATCGGTAAAAAGTTATATCGGCCGATCCCTAGAAATTGACACACTAAAGATTGCTAAGATTCGTGGAGAGCTTGAATCAACGATTAAAGCATTTTTCAAACACTAGCCTGCTTTTGTTGTTAGGGCTTTAACATCTACATAGCCTACTTGGTGATCGTATGAGCGTGAATTTTGATACAGACTTGCCAAACCAGCTAAGTCTTTGGGAAACTTATGGATTTGGAAAGAGGGTTCATTAGTCAGGGAAGAGTTGTGATCTAGAGTTTGCTGGTTCGAAACCGAGACACGTCATTTCGATGAAATGTAAGTCTGTAATAAAATATAAAGAATCTTAAATAATCTGTGTACCTAATTTCCTCTCGTGTGCCATCTTTACTCTTAAATAAATAATTGCAGTTCGAGACAGCAGCTACAACTGTGATAACTTTAGTTTTATTTTTCGCTTGTTTCTGCAGGTGTAGTTTCTAACTCTCACTAGTGGCTCCTACTTCGACAGACTGCTCAGTCTGTAAAAGATTAGCACAATGCTCTTCATCTCTCCAGAGCGGTGAAGAAGCGACTTCGCTCCTAGCCGACTTAATTAAAGCCCATTGATTAGAAACCTCCATCTAACAAATCTTTTGTGTGGCACCGAGTTAATCACGATCGTGCTGAAGCACCACGCATTAGGATTGGTGCATGAAAGGACACAACACATACGCGCAGACAGACACGCACAGTAATTGAATTTTTATGTTCTTTTCAATGCCGTCATGATGATTGACTCATTGTGTACATTTCAAGTGGGTTTGTGAACAGTAGGTCGATGAGCTTTTGTTATGGATTGTATAAACCCGTCGTCGTGTTAGAAGACAGGCCGGAAGTTAAACCAGTGTGCAAACGGAAGTGTGCTGATTGATGGGGCACGCGTTCAAGGGCTCTCTCTCTCTGCATGTTTGAAGTTCAATCCACACCAACAGTTTAACACCTTTTGTGAAGTGCTTATTGTATCGAAAACTAAAAACTATAAAACGGGAATGTCTTATCAGCATTATATTTGAAAGGGGAAATAGAGGTACAGGATTTGTAACTGACAATAAAGGGTGACTCGAAATTTGAAGTCTTGACTGGAAAGAATTCAAAGTTTTAAGAGAATTTTTTTTCGTCCAACTTGTCGTTATAGCTATAAATATTAAGGATTCGTCAATTTCATCCAGCTTAACTAATCTGCCAAAGTGTAAGGGTGCGTTTATGCAAAAACTCGCCTTTGCATTCTCGCAGCTAGAATTTAATCGCGATGGGAAAGGTGCAACGCTACCTGGATTAGCTAAATCCGTTATCGTTTAAGTAAATGCTTGTGGTTTTATAACCCGTGACAATAACCCGTGCTTCCTGCTGACGAAGCAATTTTTCCATTTGCTTCTGAACTCACGTTGTTGACGGTTTTCGTTGCGAGCTGGCAAAGCTAAAACCGCCGCCATGTTGGAAGTTCAGATGATTTTTAGCTTCTAGCTGCGAAAATGCAAGGGCGAGACTTGCGTAAACGCGCCCAAAGAAGGGACTACAGAGCTAAGCGAGGACACAAGCAGATTCAGCATAAGTCGATCTAGGACTGATCAGAGAATACCTCATTCTCTTACTATCTCTGAAGTAAAGTCGGGTAGTTTCTGGTAATAACATAGAACTATTTCCCCAGCACCGCGAAGTTATCATGGACCAGCTTTTTTTCAAACTGTATAGGACCGTGCTGCAAAAACCTAACCACCAACTAATACTTAAAGATCACGCATTGTAGGTTCATTTAGTCTACCACCAACCCTTAGCTCCGGTTGCTAATACCAGGTTTAGGCAATTAAAACTCGATATTTAGGCAAACTGTTACCTCAACAACACATACGATGGGTGTAATTGACTAACTGCTTCGATTTGCAGTAACTATTGTATTATCATAAATTGACTTACAAAACTTTGATAACTGAAGTTCCTTAGTAAATTTTTGGATGCTCCGACAGCTCCGACAACC
Organism: Lithobius niger; assembly: GCA_023313725.1. Classification (NCBI taxonomy): domain Eukaryota; kingdom Metazoa; phylum Arthropoda; class Chilopoda; order Lithobiomorpha; family Lithobiidae; genus Lithobius; species Lithobius niger. The sequence goes on from JAHWFP010009645.1 coordinate 88,838, forward strand.
ACAAGAAACTCTCAAGAATATACAAAGGGAATTCAGTTTTCAAACATTTGTCTCTCGCCTTATCTATCTAAAAAGCCGTTAACTTGGCCAGCTGACCACTGAAACGGCTACTACTGTAGGACAATTTAGATGTACGAAACTACCGCTACTTAACAATTTAGGTCCACAGGAAACACGCAACCGCATTATCAGCCAACGAAAAATTGTTTGGTATACTTGAGAACAAAAATTAGATATATCTAGGAGCGAAACAATCGGTAAAATCAGTAAGAGACTAACTACAACAAACGGGGAAAAAAGCAGTTCGTTGCTCTGAAATTACACTCCCATGAGGCTTCATTGTGTAGAGTTACGCTTACCAAGGGTTCGAGGAGGATGCGCTGATTGAGTGAGCGAAGCAAACGAAATCAGCGTTTGTCAACAAGCGTTGCGAAAAAATATAATTGGAGAAACTTAGTTCGGTGAAGCATGGACATACACTTGAATGACCAAACCGAACCAATGTTGCAAATGGTGCATCCAACACCACTCGCGCGCAGCACAGACAGGCTTTAGCTAGTGATAATATAATTATTGTCTTCTGATGTCAGATAATTCGCACCCAATGCAAAAACGCTGTCAGTATCTGAGTCAGTTTGCTTATCATCATGAGTGCATCTTCATTTTCTACCATAACCCTTTAGCCATATTGCTAATTCCTCGTACACACTGCGATGCGGGACAACCATCCATCTTGTGGGACACGGGCGATAGGCGGAATTACATTAATTCACACCATTATTATTATTAGCTTGGCCTCTCTTTGGTGAAAGTCTCGCGCCGCCGAAGAGTAGGCTAGAGAGAGTTGAAATCCCGCTTTCAGTTAACGGCAGCCATTCATCACTTGTCGTCGCTTTGCCTTCAGCGCATGCGCAAATTGGTGCCTACAGCTGCCACCAGGCGTCTGCGTCTCATTGTCAAATCGTGATAATTGATGATAGGGCCGTTGGTGGGATCTGAATTAGTTAGCGCCGTTGAAAAACTGATTCACATATTTCTGCGTGTTAGAAAGAAATGATTAATCTTGTCCCAAAGAACAATGTCACGAAATCGAACGTTGGGCAGTGGGTCGTTAGCAATCCGTTTGTTTTTTTTTTTTTGATTTTGGAGACGAAATCGGAGCAAGTAAAGGTTTTGAGTGTGCTAAATAGTAAAGACCGTTGGCGCCCGTTACGGCTGAAATCCTCCAATGACTTGCTCTTGTTGTTGTTAGGGGGAATTTACATTGTGAAAACAAGACGGAATAACAAGGAAGAAAAAATAAAGGGAATGTTATTTTTTGTTGCTCCCTTGTTATTGTTTCGGAATGAATAGGAATTAATGGCGGAATGTCACTTCGTGTTTGGCCTTGATGTGTTTGACTAACAATGACAGGGCTGCAACGCGTTCGTTCGTTTTTTTGGTCTAATCCTGCCAAACGTTCACTTCTCGGTTGAGGTAAACAACCGTTTTAGTAGGTATTGTACAAACGAAAGCAAAAAAAAAAGATGGACTTGAAAATGTTTATTTGTTTCACTTGTAAGCAGCGTTTAAAGTTGCCTTATAAATTCTACCTTTGTCTTGCAATGATAGTCATTACTGGCTGTTCTTCCTCAACGTGTGCCAAACAAAAAACGACTGTATAACACGCACGCGCAGGCAATGCAATAAAGGACGTCTTCAGTACGATTGCACACCTATGCTTCAGTTCCGGACTGTCCGGCGAATGAGAAAGCTCGCAAAGTATGAAATATTTCCCTTCATTGTTTAGCGGGTATGATATTAGCGTACACATTTTAAAAATTTACTAAAATAACCAGAGGTTGTTAAACTCACGTAATAAACTTAACTGACTTTCTGAAACGACCATAATTTTACAATTAGTTCGAACAACTACAGTCAATCTCCCCAAAGGCTGACTCTCAGTGGTCCCAGGACCTTTCTACACATGTTGTCACGTCAACAAACTATTATTATTATTAAATTTTCTGAATAGGCTGTATTAATTAATTAATTGTATCTTCTTTTGCATTTAATTTAAAAGGAATCTAGTGTTGTAAAAATAAAGCTTTTACAATTTATAATTAATTTATATTGAACCCAGTATTAAAAAATTGCTTTTAAAACAAAAACTAGTTTCGAAAAACTTATCTACAATGTGAGAAAAATTCATAAAACAGCATTTAAAAAAAATATCATTAAAAACACATGTAACAGACTTTGAAAAATCTCAATATGCACCAAATAAAAGAAAGCCCGCGTTGTTCGATGTCATGTACACCTTTGGGCATAAAAATTATCGTTTTCGTTATACTGGGGCTTTAAACAATACAATTCAACAATGCCACTCTTTGGCATCAACAATGGAGAATTCGTTCGCCTTCAGACGAATGTTCTTATTTGCAACAATGTAAAAGTTTGCATTGTTGTCTGGCTACTTGAACCTCGATACAGTGCGATCATTTTTTATGCCCAAAGGTGTACTTCACAAAGCTTGTGTTGTGCAGGAAACTTTATTTTCAGCCTTGTGCCTTTTAGGGTAGACCAGTTCTCTTGCCTTGAACAATCGCCATAATTACACTTTTTGAATTTGCATCCCTAGATATAGTGTAACTGAAATAAAAGAAGTGACATGTTAAGACGAAGAATTGAGAAAGACACTAAAATTATGAATAGGGAGTATTGTTTTACGGGCGCCAAAGGACTTAACAGTAATGACCTCCCCCACCTTGTCCTTTCTGGACTCCTCAGTTGAATTTGTTTCCCCCATTTTGGTTCCAATATCCATGGTCCCTCTGGAACAAAATTCATGGGTACGTCACTGACAATCACACGTGTTCCATTGTTGCGAAAACTATTGGAATTCTTCGTTGTTGGGTAAGGGACAAGTTTGTATTTCCCTTATTCGCTGAAGGAAGATTTCCGAATCCGGAAAGTGCTGAGATGTATAGGTTATTACCCGTTTTCCGAGTACTGAGATCAACAATATCGAGGCCCGCAGAGGCCGAGCCATTGTTGAGCTCAGTACGACGAAAACGGGTAATAACCTAGTTATCACCCAGTCGCGTAACAATTGAAAGCGCATTCACTGTCATTGTTATTGCAACATCGTCCTTGTTCGCTGAAGGGGAAAATCGGCATTAGGATGTGGTTTTTGTGTAAACATTGTAGCAGGCACAGTCACATTGTCAAGCTTTCTGATCAAAAGAATATCACTCAGTCACTCGGTGCACTCGGTCATGGGTGTTTGCCTTCCACCCCAGTTCCGGCGCTTCTGGTTGATGCCAGTGAGCAACCGGTCTGGATTAGGGCAAGGGAGCTTCTTGCCTCGGTTTGCATTCGGGCTGTGGCTAGGGGAAGAACCGATCCCCTGGCGAGAATTTTGTGGGACTACGGCTCGCTTGACCCTCCTGTGAGGCAGCTCGTGGGGTCGTTGGGCCTAGGAGCAACCTTGCTTGGGGGTGAGTGTCTTAGGAATTTTCGTCAGTCCATGTTGGTGCAGCCTGCATGTTCCTGGGTCTGGTGTGAAGGATTGTCGGAGGTATTTGAACGTCGCCCTGTGGACCAGGAGGTTAGAGGGGGTGGGGGTTCACATTTATTGTGATGCCTCCTTCTTCCAGGAGACCTGGTCTGGTGGCATTGGTGTGTTTGTGGAAGAGTTTAAGCTCTGTCTTTCGCGGCGGCTGCAATTTGTCCCCTCGAGTTTTGTGGGTGAATTGGTGGCGTTGTCTGTTGCTCTTGATGTTGGTCTGGAGCTGGGCATGCCCCGCCATACGGTTTTCTCGGACTCTGCTTCTGCAATTTGGTTTCTGAGGCAGTCTTTTCGTCTGCTTAGGGTACATCACTCTTTGGCTTTCGAAATCGGCACGAAGCTTCGTCTAGCCGCCGGGGAGGGCTGTATCATTGCGGTTCGGTGGGTCCAGGGACATGATGGCACTCACGGCAATGAGATAGTGGATTCCCTTGCCAGAAATGGGGGTAGTGATCCAGTTGTGTTTGCCTACGCACATAGGGATCTCCGCCCTGTCTTTGTGTCCTTTTCCACCGTGGAGTGGCAGGGGGAGTGGGATAGTGGTGTGAAGGGCTGTCACCTCTATGCATTGCACCCCTCTGTCTCTGTCCCGGTTGCCCTGGGACGTCTCCCAAGGCGTGATGCAGGACTCTTGTCTCGATTGAGAACGGGTCATGTGCTCCTTAATGCCCATATGTTTAGGATGGGGTGGAGGTCGTCTCCTCTGTGTAGCTGCGGAGAGGCGGATGCATCTGTTGCCCACTTCTTGTTGGATTGTAAGGGCTGGGCTCAGTTCAGGCGCATTGCCCTGAGGGCTGGGCTACCCTGCCAGTGGTGTTAGGTGTCCCTACTGGGGTTTGGAATGCTAGGAACAATTTCCGGGCAGTTCTGAGGTTCTGCGCAGTGACCGGTCGTTTTGATGGCTAATGGAGCTCAATTGGATTAATTTTGGGGGTGTTGTTGGCTGGCTTGTTACTTTCTTTGTGTAGTTTTTAAGTTAATTTTTGGCACTTTAGATGGAGTGAGTGGCTTCCAGGCCGTGTAAACTCCTGTAGGATAAATAAATAAATAAAGAACATCAGCACGATTCGTTCTTTGTTGTGCGCGTGCTGGCCCTTTGGCGATCTAAGTACACCTGGCCTGGGATGTAAATTCCAGTACTCCTGGCCTGAGATGAAGGTATCAAGCTTGTTGCTTTGTTACCAGCATTGTTGTATAGTACTGAGATCGTCTAAATTGGGTGATAAGAAACAATGTCGAGATGCACAGCTTCAAGGCATTGTTGTATCACAGTTCGAGAACATCGTGTGATGATCTAGCCTGCTTGTACGAAGGGGGTGGCGATAGGATTCTTGGGGATGGCCCCGCCTTCTTCTTTACTCAGAGCCAGACTCATCCGAAGCGAAGCAAGTCCTCGCTGGGGGAAAGCGACTAACCGTAGCACCACGTGGCAGTGGTTCTCAATCTCCACCGGGCTCTCGATGATGTTTAGACGTATGAGTGGAAAGCCAGACAGGAGGTCGTAGGGTCTTAGCCTCACACCGAGTTTCATCAAGTTTACACGGCCAGTTGTTGAGCCCCGACCGTTGACGAACACATCTACACTATGGTGATTGAGGCAAAGGAAACGTGAGTCCAGTAAGGTCCGAGCTATTATTCATCCTAATCTTTCAAGGGGTACAAGATTAGTTGGCGGCTCTCTCACTAGTCTTCCCCACTGCTCTACATTCTCGAGTATAAACTGTGTTGGATTGGTAACGCATACGAATTACCTTGTGAATAAATAGGTAATTCGTAGGTAAGCGTAAGCCTTTTAAACGCAATAGATCCTCACTTGTACGAAACTCTCGATGAGTGATGCGATGCACACTGGTGTAACTGAAATAAGTAGCATTCGTGGCAGTTGAGGACAATCAGTATAGTTCCATCACTGCTGAAACAATATTAGGCCTACGTAGGCATTCAAAATGACGCTGCATAATTACACATGCAAGGCTGCATACCAGTCAAAAATTGCTTTTAGAGAACGGAGAGAAGGAAGGAAAAAGTTTTATCCATTACGCCAATATGGATAAAAGTACATACGTGCTGAAGACAGCAGTCGATCAGAAAATTAAGCATTTGGTATAAGAATTGTGGGACGGTGTGTTCAACCCCTTACTCCGTCTACACCTTAAGC
>JAHWFP010009645.1:94555-105584 GCA_023313725.1 Lithobius niger
ACGTTCGTTGCGTGGTGTTGGAAGATAGCCTGTCTGCCCGCTGCGATATGACGTCTTATTTCCAGCATTACTAGCTTGCTGGCTTCAATTACGCTCTCTGTTGCCGACTTCAAGGCGAAGTTGCGAAGTTGTCAATCAGTGGCCACTCTTGGCCTCATCACATCACCTGGGTCTCATAACATATCGTTCAGTAGGACCATGGCTATTTACAGTACTGGCCGGATCTTGGACGAAAAATAGCATACGCGACTGGATTGGGCAATACGGCTGCCGAAAACGCCACTTACAAATTGTCCTTCAACTATCAGCTTGTAATCTCTGAACTGGAAAATTGGTTCACTCTCTCTCAAGACATCTCTTGAGATGGAAAAAGGGTTTCAATTCTGACCCAGATTTTCAGTTCCCCTTTCAGATGAGGTTAACTGATAAAATGTTTTTGTCTTAACCGACCTTGACACACACACACTGGTAAACAAACAACAAGAGAGTATTTTTGCTTTTGAAGGAGCAAGAGAAAAATCTCAAATTTACTTATTTTCGATATTCTACACGAACACATAACAATTTATTTGTTTTATTTTAACTGTCTTCCCTAGTTTATGATAGTTTTTTCCAATTTTTTTTTCTGTTTTGTGCAGTCCTGAATGCTGCCAAGTAGCTGTTACCCCCACGAAAACCCGTTACTCCAAGACGTGCCTCTTTTCTGGCTTTCCGACTCCGGGTCAGTTGATTAGAAATCCCGAGATTTTTAATTTACCTAAGCAAGGTTAAGAGTTCCAGCATTTGCAAGAATTAACGTGGAGCCGGGAGGCGAAACAAGCTATTTCTACTCCAGTGTGCCTTGGCTTAAAGAATCAATCTTCCTTCCTTCATCTTCTTGCTTCAAGGCCGTCTTACGGCTGTTTCGCGTGGAGTTGCCATGTTTCCTTACTAATCGTTGCGGAAATTATAGGTTAAAAACAGTTACACCATATTTTAAAAGCACGTTATTCTCCTGAAAAATAGTTTCCATAACTGGCTACATCAGGTGCACGAGTAGCACCCGTTTGTGTCCCGTCCGTTGCACAAGGGATACCTCCGGGTACTCAGGTTTCCTGCCTCATGCGGCAAAAAAAAAACAACTGATACGATGGTGGTTCCTTCCACTTTAACATTTGAGGCTTGAGCCTTTAAAATGCTATACGCTTACTGGCTGACATCTTCTTCTATTCTATTCTGTTCTATTCTACTATCGGATTGCAACCCACAACGAGAGATTGAAAATGCGTTAGTGGGCCGCTAAAATTAATTATGTGGTTCTCAGGAGTGGTGCTAAAAACAATTGACGCAAGAGGGCGGTGTTTTTGTTTTACTTTTTATTCACTATTTTTCAGATGAGTGCGCTGTTTTTTTTTTTTTATCCCAAACAAAAAAAAAAGTAACTTACATTATGTTGCTAAGTGCGTTTTTTTATGCCAGGTTCAGCGTGCAAATGTTGCACATTTCACAAAAGTCTTCCTTTAGATCCAAGTATTTAGTTATGACATGCCTCCAAATGGCCCCAAGATTCGTTTCGAGGCGACCATGTGAATGGAGCAAAGGGCTCATATGATCATCGGCTGATGCGTGATTGGAAATTTTTCTTTAGACAACTTCATAAAAAACGTTTCATGTGCTAAGAAAAAAACCGATGCGTGCGCTCCTGAGAATCACTTTATTAACTTTTAGTGGCCTAATCATTGGACACTCCGGCGTCGGACCCTTGTTTATGTCCCTACTGCACACACGCATAATTGTTACAAAAGCATTAATTTCCCCTGTTAAATCGGAATGTAGATGTGAGATTAAAACATGAGAGTACCGCTCGGCATTGCTATAGCTCGGCTGATGAGCGGTATCTTTTAATGAATTTCTACCGTTTTTCTCCGATGCGAGATGGTTTTGCTACAATCATTCTATCGTTTGCAAACACCGAAAAAGCTTTATGCAGGGGACTCACGAAAAAAGTAAGATTTTACGCCCTTTGAAAGGCAAAAATAATAATTTAAATAAAAAAAAAAGCAAGAGGATTTTGGATTTTAATTTAGTGAGAGAAAACGCCTTTTCCTGTAGGACTTATGACTGTTTTTCCTAATTATTTCATAATGCGATGTGTGTGCAAGGATGTGATCCACAAGTTAATTTACATTATTCATAAGTTTTTCCCATCAGCTCCATTCTTTAATGTTTGGAAACAACCATTGTCTTAGGCTGGAAGATCTGCAACTAAATCATTCGCTTGTAATGACGTTTTGTTCGGCGTCTTATAAAACCCGTAATGATGCAACTTTAATTGTTGTTATTATGGCAGACGGTGCTGTATTGAATATGAGATGGCTTAAGTGAATTAAGCTGGTCGGTCAGTCGGTAATTTTATTTAGTTAATGTTGGGAAATCCATTGACATCATTCCGAATGCAAACCTGCCTCTTATGTGCAGACTGGAATGATGCAATTGGCTATAAGCTGTATGACGTCATTTATGGTATCCGAATCGTCTGTTTATCCACCGCAGTCTAATGCTGTAATTTCGCACGACTCTCGGCCAATTTTGCCCGACCAAATTGGTACTGAGAGTGAAATGTGTATAGCTTTGGTGCACCTTCAACGCCAGTATGAAGTCACTATAAGCCAGCATCATCTTTTCAGCGAAGGAAAATTATTGTTTTAGTTTCGCACTGACGGAGTGTTTTTGACGAGCGGGGCTTCGTGTTTTAGTTTCGTGTCCTAGTATTTCAAAAACTATATACGCACGGCTATAAAACTATATAGTGTTTTTTTTTATAAGCATAAATTAACACAGATTTATACTTTAAAAAAAAAACAGTGAGGTCCGTGTAGTTTTTGAAAGCAATAGGACACGAAACTAAAATAAGAAAGGGGGCCTTAACTCTAATTTTTCTCTCTAAGAGGGCTTTAGCTCTGACTTCCACTTAACTAATTTTTCTAACAGGATCTTGACTCTAAGGGGGCCTTAACTCCCACTTAGCTCTACGTTTTCTCTCTGAGCGGGCCATAACTCTATGGGGGAGCCTTAACTCCCACTTAACTTTAATTTTCTCTCTAAGAGGGCCTTAACTCAAAGGGAGGCTCTAACTCCCACTTAACTAATGTTTCCCTCTAATGAAAATTTATTTCTATTACAATCAAAAGACGACGTTTATACCAACTTAATTTGCGAATGTGTGAGGAGATAGAATAGTGGGATTCGTTGTTACACACATTTTTTTCAACTTTCAAAGTTGGTTAAGCAGTGGGGGATGAGCTTAGCAACTAGCTGAATCCGATTTGCTTCTTGCCTCCATAGTCCCTGCCCCGTTATGCCGAACGCTGAATCATACTCGAACTCGAGACTTGAAATGACGTCATAATTATTTAGTGTCCTTCGTCATCAGAACTTCATATGGACACATTTCGAAGAAATCGGGTGAAGCATAGAACTAAATAGCGATGACATCATTTCAGGTCTAGTTCGAATTTGAATCGGCGTTCGGAATACGAGATTTCTCAAGCGCATCGCGAGTTTTATGAGCAAACACAGCCTAGTAGTCAGCGCCCTCGTCTCCAAACCAAGTGAATGGCAGCTCGATCCCCACGACTGATCTGGGCAAGGGACTTCAAAATAATAATAATAATAATAAATAAACCATTTCAAATTCAAGAGGTTGTAAAGGGAAGGAGTCAACCAGTCGCCAGAATGTTTGGCTCCAAGTCAAATGAACGCGAGATCGAATGTCACCACTCACCAAACTTTCAAAAAAGCGTCCAATAGTTATGTTGTTGTGAAAAGCTGTACGGTACAGTACTGTTGTCTGTACTGGCTACTGAGTGATGTAAAAGAGCGCCTGACTGTAGCAATTGCTCCCAATACTCTGTACTGTAGCACACAGTGCTATATGTCCGTAGGCAGTAGTGAGTGAGGAAGTGATGGGGGTTACTGGGGTTGCACAATTCTTACAAAACTTCGAAGGTCCAGAATTTGTCGACAAAAATGTCACTGGGTCCTGAATTTAAGAACGGAAGCGACCCTGAGGTCCCGAATTTGAGGGCAAAACCAGCCCTAAGATCCCTGACTGGTCAAGCGTCAGTCTCCTAAGTTCAAGGTCGTGAGGTCGAATGAGGTGTCAGTTTTAGGACGGTCGAAAAAGACACCGTTGTTTCTTTTAAAGATTTCCCGTTGTTGGTTTAAGCCTTAAAACATCATAGATCTCCGGCAGATTCTTAAGATTTTACACATCTAGATCTACTAGACCGACTTCTAGTCATATACTACCATTGTGGTATACAACCAGTGACTTAGGATGAATCTCTAGAATTGCTTTTGAAACTGTGGGAACCACGCTTTGTCATGTTTGATTAACCATCCTGTCTCAGACTTTGCATTGCAGCCGAACAGCAATCACGGACAGACGAAAAGCAGTTAATTTCGCACAGTCTCCTCCTGGCCTGGAGCTGAAGAATGGGCGACCAGATCGAAAGGAGGAGACCATTTTAATTGTAGGGGGGACCAACGGGCGGCTTGATAACTTGGAAAGAGGAAAAAAAATGGCCCATAAAAAATGATAAATGAGAATTTGGCCTAGCACACCCACGCATTGAACCGAGACCCTTCGATATCCGTCTTCATCCCAAGCCTCCCCTTATGTATGTACACCCTCCCCTCCCGTGTGTACCCTCCCCTCGGTTTCTTGGGCATTGGCGCGAGTTGATAAGTCGAGGGATACGCTCGAGTGGGTTCCAAAACCCCAACTGAGGCTCATTGGTCATTGGAAGGGCATTCACGTGCACGTATATATGGGAGGTAGCTATAGCCACTGCACTCGGATGGATGAGGAGGTCAATAGAGCACCATTACCCTGATGGATACTAAGGTGGCTAGAAACGCATTACTCAGGCCAAGTGCCCTTCTATGAGGGATGACCGCACGGATTATCGGGTTCCTGTTACCCCTTGTTTGATAGAAATGCTTGGGGCTAGAAATGGATAAATTGGGTAACATTTCAATTCATAGGTTTTCAATGAGTTATTTTTTTTTATGAGTATTTTTTGTGGCATTTAGCCTGCTAAGACTGCAGGGTTCGTACACGGCCTTGAAGTCCGTGAAAAGCCTTAAATTTGAAAACCGAAAATTCCCGGCTTGCAAAACCTTGAAACTTGGAATGTTTGTTGTCTGAGCCTTAAAGCGGCTTCGAATTTTGTGTGTGTACGTTTGCTTGGAATGAGGTGAATGCCACGACAGTAATATTAATTTAGGAATAAAACAAAATAAATAATGAAAATAGTTTTCAGCTGAAGCTATTTTTTCTGAGAACAGTGCTCCACTCTGATTGGACTGGAGGCAGGAAACAGAGAGAAGTGAAGTGCAGTGTAAGCAATTTTTGCCACAAGGGGCAGCTGAGTAAGTGCTGTTCCACTTGCTGTTAGTTACTATAATTCCGAAGGACTTTATGATAGTTGTGTCAGTCGTGTAATTCGAACGAGCATTCACGTTGGTTTGGAGGCGAGGACGCTGATCACTGGGCTGTGCTTACTCACTTTACTCGGGGTATCCCTCACAAAGCTCGCGATGCGTCTGGAAACCTACTTTTTGCCCCTCTCGTAGATGTAGGGGAGTGTGGGCTATATGTGGCCCAAAATTGTTTACGACGGTTTAGCTTCCTACCCCCAAACTATAAACAAAGAGTGCTTAAAAACAACAGCACTTGTAAAATACAGAATTAAAAGATAGTTTTTATATAGTGTACTGTCCAAAGACCCTTGAAATTGGTTCTAAATTAACCTAGAAAAAGCCTTGAAAATGTTTTCGTCTGTAATGGTCGAACCTTTTAAGAGTGCTATAAGTATTTCAAATGCATTAAGTTGCACTAAGTTACAAACTAAAGTATGGCTTTAGTTCTGTGCGTCACACAAAGCCTGATGATTATTATTTCAAGGCTGGTTCGTTCTCATATCTTCATAAAACAAATACCCTTCAAATATTAAACAAAAGTGTTTTAATCTTTCAAAAAGATTGAACATTAAAGGCAATCCAGTACCTTCCGAAACCAGGCGACTCGCGTCTGTTGGAGATAGTTTGATTCTTAATGCAGTGTTATACTGTGCTGTTAAGGCTGGGTCATAAATTCAGCGATGACGTCGCTATGATACCATCCCTGTGATAGTATAACAGAGTTCAAGGCAAGGTACTTGTTGAATACCTTTCGCACGCGCTCAACAAATTAAACAACTATCCTGACTGTTGAGTTTGATGACTCTGCAAATCCATCAGTCACATCGAAAGGTGATGTCTCTTCTATTCAACAGATCTTTTTGGAACTTTCTGTAGAATCTTCTAAAAGGTTTGTGATCTACCTAGGAGTTGATAGGTTTTTCACATGAGTAACTAGGAAAAATTGGGGTACAAAAACTTCCACAAATTTCCACAAAATTGGGGTACAAAAACTTCCACAAATTTCCACAAAATTGGGGTACAAAAACTTCCACAAATTTCCACAAAATTGGGGTACAAAAACTGGTAGTTTGTTTGCAACAGTTTGAACTGTAAAAGGACAGGAGTATAATAGTTCCAACTGGAAAATTTACCAGAATGAGGACTCCTTGTGCTCCAAGGTACCATGTCCCACATATTCGCATCTCTTCTCATTAGGAACCGGTCATTATTTATCGTCGGGGGGTCAAGGATTTTTTGGACTCCTTCGATGCCGGGGTGGGTCCCGTCAAGAGGGGGGGTTACGAAAAAAATATTGATCAAACTGAAAGAAAATGGTATTTTTGGACCTGAAAATTGCCACTTTCAGGAGTCAAAATTCTAAAAACGCCTACACGGCTGCCCCCCCCCCCCCCTCCCCTTCACCGACTCCCCATGATGTGAGTGTTGCAGTCATGCAGTATCAATTGCCTATTAATTAATGTAATTATTTTCAACAAACTTTCTTCGAAAGCCTTGTCCCCTGGTCTTGGCTTCTTCTGTTTTTCAAGTGCTGACTGTGATAGGTGGTGGGATACAAGCAAACACTGCGTCCGTCATACTTATTGTATGAAACTCGACGCGAGATGGGTGTAAGGAACATCGGTGTTTTATACAACATTTTTAGCTTAACCTTGTGGCAATGTGGATAAACGAGCGAACCCGAATACATGAAGCCACTTGCGAAGCAACCCGAAGAGGGCTTCTCTGTAAGGCTAGGGTGTGCAATTCCGTGTCAACACTGCAACAGGATTATACATTTTCGTGATTCTGGACCTTCTCGTACTGTAATTCACCGCTATGAAACGGCCGTTTAAAGTATGAACAGGATCAGAAGGTGTACACATCTGATGGGTGTGTGATGGAAGGAGCTAAGGCTATACGGCACAGAAATACAAGACTTACAATTCGACAACTCAAAAGTGGTCGAAGAGAGTGGCTCTTAAACGGCAACTGAGAAATCGACCTAGTTTGGGGCGCAAACATTTGCACAAGGAAGTAATTTTGGGGGGAGGGGGAGTAATTTGGTGCTTAAACCATGAATATGCGTTGTTTCAGTTATTCAATCGAACATCATCACAACATTGTCCTTTCGTAAGAAACGAATCACGTTTTCCGTACTACTAGTATGTCACACTTGTCTAGTACACTTGTCTGTAGTGTGGGGTGTTGGTTATTTAATTTGGCTGCAAGAAGCCTTCTTGCAGACATTCTAAATAGGCATACTTTTTTTTGGGGGGGAGGGTCAAATTCCTTTTAACCTCAAGTGGGGGGGTCACGATTTTTCAAGTCTTTGAAGGGCATGAGCGACATCAAAAATGGCGTGGTCACATTTTCATTTCCTCCCCCCCCCCCCTTCCGGCCACAGATAATGCCCAGTCCCTTAATGCTGGACATTGAATTCCAAAGTTTGCAGGACAAAGTGCTGGAAACAAAATGACCACATGTTTGTGCCCTAGTTTTGCTGAAATTTATAAGTGTACACTGGTACAGCAACAATAATAACTATCTGAGTTTGGGGGAGGGAGTGTTGAGGGTTAGGCAAAAGAATGCAACGCGAGGGCGTTCTTTTAGCCGCTCTGCCAATGCGAAGTCATGATTCGTCCTCGCCCAGGAAAGACCTCTTGTAGCAGCGTTGCAAGCTTGGGTGACTCATCGTCCGACTTCTGGTCGATGAGAAGGACGTGGATTAAATTTTATGGGGGAGGTAAAGGAGGGACAGATGAGGTAAAGGAGTGGGGGGGGCGTGTAATGGTGGGGGATTTCAGTGTAGCGCTATCCCCCCCCCACCCCTACACTTACAAAACAGCAGTAGCAGTAGAAGCATTATCGGCCAATGGCTATACTTAGCGCCTTCTGAAATCTCTCTCTTAAAATCAAATAACCATCGTTAAAGTTTTAAAATAAATTCTTGCGTCTAACGAGGAAAGGGTTGAGGATTGGTTCCACAGTTGATAAAGCGTGTGTTATAAGCTACAGTTTATAGTTTGTGTGCCCTTCACCAAACACGAACCAGCCTTCATTTTATAAATCTACTGTGAGCCTGTGTTAAGACTAAAACTACTGATGTCGTAACTATATGAACATTACGAATAATGGTGTAGACTGATGTAGACTGATGTAGACTTCGGCATACTGATTTGAAAGGACTCAACTTCTCAGTATTTTCATCATCTCTAAGGCTAAAGGTTCCACACAAAAAAAAAACTATAAAACCAGTGAAACAAGAAGGTTTTGCAATTCTTATAAAGACCTTGCAAATAAGAATCTTATGGACGAGTTCAACCAATACACCAACCTTCTGGTATACCATATTTTTTATTTGTTTCACCGATATTATGTATTTTGAATTGAATGGAGCCTTACAACTTGCTCGTTGTGTTTTAAATTAGCGTTTATTTTTTTTTTGCCTTCATTGTTTAAGAGTTGGAACAATAAGTGATCATGGAGGACGCTAAATAGTCCAAGGCAGCAACATTATTACGCGGGGTGTCATTCCAAGCACACGAGCTAGGGGTAGGGGAAAAGCGAGTGGCGGAATTCGTTCCCTGTGCCTCCCCAACCCCCCTCTCCTCCTTCCCCATCTACACCCCAAACATATTCGGAACGCCATGGGTGATGATGATAACGACTGCAGCGTCGTTTCTCGCCGGTGACGTCGCAAATGCAAGTCCCCGCCTATTGTAATTCACTCAGAGTTCATTGTGGGGGATTTCCTCGATTATTCCGACTTGATCTTCCACGATCATCTGTCTCTCCTCCCCACCTCCCCTCGATCTCCTTGCTTTGTATTGGTTTAAATTGTAACTGCCGTCTTTTTTGCCTTCTCTTTGTTGCTAGGGGTAATGTAATGTCACTGTCTTCCGCAGCAACGGACAGGGGGTGGTGGGAGCGAGGCGGGGAATCTTTTGGGGAGGATTGAGGCCGCTCGTTCAGTCAATTTTTTTGCACTTAAAAACTGTTGTACAATGTGAAATACTAAGTCAAGAAACGTTTTAAAGTAATGAACAGAGGTAAACGTACAAATGTGGGGCTTACTGTGGCATGATCAGGTAAGTAAGCTGTAATGGCTTACGGCAGCTGGTACGATACCAAGGTAAAATATCAAGATTTTCTTAAGGTCGGGGAACATTCACTTTTGAAGCTCTGTCGGGCTGGTGTTCAAACGTCTGCAATGAAAAAAAAAAACAGTGAACTATTTAAAATTAAGTCACCTGTAAGATTCCAGCGTGGCTCTTGATTTATGGCACTGCGTTCAACTAAAATGGACTATCATTACGGGTTTGTCAAATGTCAATCCCAGGGGCTTATCGAAGCCGAAACATGGGGGGGGGGGGGGGTAAGTCGGAAAATTCCGTCTAGATCTCCGATTTCAGAGAAAATATCGAAAACTTTTGTTTTTGTCATGCTTCTTTCTTTTCTTCAGTTTCGTTCAGCCTCCCGCTCTTTCAGACTGTAACTTATTTTTCCGACTCAGAATCTTGGTTTGGAGAGAGGTAGGGGCAGAGTTGCCACCCATATTTTCGGCCCTGGTAGTACCGACCTATATGATAAGGTTTCAATGCTTGTAAGGGCCTTCAAGGTCTACGTACGCACGTACTCACGTGCGACTCTTTTTGGAATATGGGACGCAGGTTTGGTTACCATAACTTGCAAAAGACATTCAATTTGTTGAATCAGTCCAGCGACGGTTCACAAAGCTGGTGCCGGGGTGATTTAATTTGTCATATGAAGATCGTATGCGAAAACTTAACCTCCAATCGCTGGAGATCCGTCGGATTGTCTTTGATCATCTCACCCTTGTGTATGCCATTATGAACAACCTTAACGGCCTTGACCCGGATCCGTTTTTTAAGGGCTGGGGAAATGGTAGGACAAGGGGGCACCTACTCAAATTGGTTGTAAAAGGGGCGAGGCTTGACTGCAGGAAATACTTTTTTAGCTTGCGGGTGGTCAACATTTGGAATAGCCTGCTAGAAATATTGTCCTGGCTGGGTCTTTGGCTGCATTTAGGAGGCAGATCTGGAAGTGTGACGTGTCATGTGTGCCAGATTTTAGTGCTTCTTGCGTTCTTCTGTATGTGCGAAAATGATTTTTTAAACCTAAATGTTTTTTCTTTTCTTTTAACTTGGGGGTGTGTTAGTGGTCAAATTGGCCCTTCACCATCCTAGTGCATATGCACAATTTATTTATTTATATGATACTGACTGTTTTCCATTTGACGTATGTTTGCATTTAAACATTTAAATCCTCAACCGGAAGTGCTAAAATTACATTTTAAAATGTGGTCGCTAGAAGATAACTATTGTATTCATAGTAAGGCCAATTGAGATTGAAGCTGAGTTCTTTGCTGTAGCGAGGAACACAGCATTAATCTCGGACATATACGTCCGAAGATTCGATAGATTCCTCATTGGTCACGCTACGCCAAAGCCGGCTAGGACAGAAACTCTGGACCCCAGCAGACGCAAGAACTGCAGCATATAGCTGTACCTGACCTTTGGTGAATATAGCTTTATCTGATCTTCGGTGAATATAGCTTTAC
>JAHWFP010009645.1:118096-128860 GCA_023313725.1 Lithobius niger
TTTTATTAAAGACTGTCCATCCATGCATGGGAAAAACTGAAAAAACCAACCACGGCTGTACTCAGCCATCATTTCTTTTTCTTTTAGAATTTCCACATTTTTCGCAGGAAACTTGCGATAGGGACCGTCATAAATCACGACAGTCCATGGCGACAGCTGACTCATTAGTTTCAAGGCTCATTAATTTTTCAGCTCCTCCGTTTTGGCGTTAGGAGGCAGCTGAGCTGAGCTGAGCACAAGACTAGCCTGCAAGATGATGATCGTTAAGTAACGTTGCACAATATGGATCGGCGGCTTTTCCTTTGTCCGAAAATGAAACCGTTAGGCCTATCTCATAGCTCTCGCTCTCTCTCTCTTCCCTGTTCTGTCAGTTCGTGTTATCACCTCCTTTCAGGTGTGTGTGTGGATTGGTGGCGAGGGGAGTGGGGTGGGGGTACGCCCGAATGTGGAGACATTTTAACGATTTTCTGTAGGAAAGAGACGAACTATTTGGTGGTAGTGGTCGAAACTTTTTGAAAGGACCAACGACCTCGAGTCACGAACGGGGAAGTTTAGACACCGTAATAAATCAACGGAATTCCGTCAATATGAGAGGTTTATATATGTGTGTGTGTGTGGAAGGGGAGGGGGGGTCTACATGTTCGTTGCAAGTCGAAAGATGAAAGGTGCCACGTTCAAGGTTTTGCCTCCGCAATGGAGGAAACGTTTGTAACGTTACTTGTTCTATGTTGTGTGGTCCACCTTTCAGGTTGCACCACGTAACGTAATATGCTGAATAAATCTATAAAGGTCAGCGTCAGCAGGAAGCAGACGCTCACGACTTGTTACTCAACCACTGTGTGATTACTGACCCCACATTTACTGGGAGAGGGCCTCAAACACCCCCCCCCCCCCCACGCTACGTAGATTAGCTTAAAACTGTTAATTAGGCTAACATAGCAAAAGGATTTGGCGGAAGACGGTAAGGTTGAAAATGATTGAAAGCTTGGGCCTACTTTAATTAGTAATTTTTACGAATAGGACTGAAGTACAGTAGATATTCGGTTGTAAAAAGAGGAAAATTTATAATTACATCTCGGTCTGGGCTTGGAGTAATACCTCACTTCAGTACGGGAGGCGCTTATTCGTACCCAAAGCAACACTGCGTCATTGATTGTGACGTCATCAACTATGTACCACCAGACTTAGCGGAGTACAAACTTGGATTACAAGCAGGTAGCAAATACATGTTATGATCATGCTATCAGCATAGTTATAACACTGAAAAGTAGTTTTGGGGCATCCAGGTGGGAAGCCATGGCTCCGGAGGCACAGTTACAACAATGGGCGACTCGTTATTGTTCGAACGAGGTTGTTTGTCCTCCTATACGCCTAGGCGTATCAAAGCAATCACGTGACCTACGCAGCAAAAGCGATAGCGCTCGATGGCATTTCCTTTGAGGGGTTGCACTGCAACAGTAGGAATTACTATAGGAATGTTTTAAAAGTCAGGCGTTTGCGAGTCGTTTAGAAACGGGTTCTGGGTTAGTCTGGTCTCTATTAGTCACATTTTGGTATCTATTGACGTGTAAGTGAATTGCCTACTTCTATTATTCTAGCCTATAAAATAGGCTAAACAAAAAATTTAATTGGAATTCTACACCAGACAGATACAAACAGTTTTCACCGTTAGATTCAGTCTCAAAAAAATTAGTTAACCCGAATAAAAGACCGGAAGTTTGAAGCTGAAGTGGTCCACGAGTGACCGGAAGTGGCCGCCAGTGAGCCCATTATGTGTGGAACGGTCAAACTGCTTTCACCATTACGTTCAGGTCCAACAATTAGTTTAAATGAATAAAAAAAAATGGAAGTATGAAGCGGACGTGGCCCGGAAGTGGCCGACAAGTGAGCCCGTCATGTATGGAATGGTACCAGATAGAGACAAACTGTTTTTACCATTAGATTCAGCGTCCAAAACCGAGTTACAACTAATTTTAAAAACCGGAAGTATTAAGAGGACGTGGCCCACTAGTGGCTGACAAGTGAGCCCATCGTCTATGGAACGGTACGAGATAGAGACAAACGGTTTTCACCGTTACATTCAGCGTCCAAAAATTAGATAAATTAATTTTTTTTTAATGTGAAGTATGAAGCGGAAGTGCGCACGAGTAGCCGGAAGTGGCCGACAAGTGAGACCATCATCTGTGGAACAGTACTGGATAGAGGCAGACGGTTTTCACCATTCGATTCAGCATCCAAAAATTAGTTAAAATGAATTTAAAAAAAAAATCGGGAGTATGAGAGTGACGTACGGGCGGAAGTGATCGAAAGTGGCAGAAGTGAACAGAAAACCGGTTGCGACTCGGTAGTCGCTGCGCCCGCTTCGTTCATTTCCGGTCTTTGCTAGTTGCATATCGACCAGTTTATGTTTACCAATTCTCAAACGAAAAACCTCCCATCTCCATCGTGTGGCAAAGGAAACATTATTTGGTAAAAGGCGAAATGCCATCTCCTTAACACAACATTGATTTTCAAAGGCATCTCTTTTGGCCGACGCTAGTCGATAGCCACCCACGCTCGTGCTTCCACCCACGCTCTGCTGGCTTGGTGTGCCGTTGCTATGGCAACCAACAGGTTTTTGGCTTAGTCTAATGCTCACGAGAAAGCAGTTTTGCTGTAAGCATTGCCATTAAAGTGATGGCCCTATTTTTTCTTTTTTTTTTTCCCTGTTTGCTTGGCATGTATGTACGAGTTTGGGTGCAAAGCTATAACGCCTAACGACCGGTCGGGTGTGGTCGAATTTTATTGGAAGAGGAAGGAAATTGTTGTTAACTTATTGGTAAATTTATGTCCCTGAAAAGCATCAGTGAAATCTGATTGCGTAATTCGAGTGTCTACATGTATTTCCTACATCGTTATGGTATATCGAAAATGTGCTATTTTGATGAGTTAAAACGTATTTAAATGCGGTATATACTTCCTGTAAGACGAAAGAACTGTGGGAAATTGTTGGTTGAAATGTGCTGTTGGGAATTATAGATGATTTAAAAACTATTGGGAGTCTTCGGCATGGTTTTTTTCCTCCTCTTTTCTTATAACAACTGATCGAGTATGAAATTAAGGTTAAAAATATATATTGAGCACAAATTTAACCTTCCCTCGTGAGTAACGTCCCTATTTTGAGGCCTCACCCAAAGACAGCACAAAAATCATTCATTTCATTTGAAAACAAAACAAACAAAAAACACAATTATGAGAAAAAGAAAAAAAAAACAATAAAGGATAAGAAGTTCTGGCTTTACTGTGTGTGAACTCCAGAGCAAAAACGGATGAGGGTGTAATGTGTCCTTTATAAAGTTGGGCAACGATGTTAATCTCTGAAGATGCTGTGTACGGACACAACACGTCTCTGTGTACTAGCTGAGCCAACACATAAGTTCTGTATTGTGTAGCGGCAGTACACATTCTTTGTGCAGAATGTGCAGAATGTGTACCGCCGCTATAAACTGTGTACTGCTAGTACACACAACTCGTGTGTTGGCTCATTTGGAATATACTCTGTGAAGACGCTGCGTTTTGGCACTACACGTCTCTGCGTTTCAAACAGACAACACACGAGTTGTGTACTAGCAGTACACAATTTATGTATAGCGCACGTTCTTATGTGCAAAGCGTGTGTACTGCCTCAACACAAACTGCGTACTGCTGGTACACAACTCAGTGTGTTGGCTGTGCTGGTACACAGAGATGTGTACTGCCAGAACACAGCGTCCTTCAGAGAGTACACAGAGATGTGTACTGTGAGTGTGCAGCTCTTCAGAAGGTCTTTATTTTGGTTGTAACTCACTACTGTTAAGTCTTTTATTTTATTTGTTGACTTACCTTTGTATTTTTTCTTCTAGGTAAGTTCCTGTTTCTATTCTAAGATGATCAAGTTAAGGTGAATGGATACTCAATCCAACATCTATCTATAAGTTAGGCTTCGTCCTGACAGGTAAGATCCAACAAAATGAATCGAATTGAAAGAATGGAGTACTCGTGAGGTGTTCGAGAACAGAATTCTACGTTTAAAAATCTGTGGTAAATCGACAGAAAGATGAATAAATGCGCCATTTTATTTACCAGTTTAGGTAACTCAACAGAAAGGGGGAATAACTGCACCATACATAAGCTTTGTCATGATTTTTAATGTCGAAACCGATAAAATAAGTCAATAGTATCGTCCTTGCAATGAAGCGGACAGGCTTGTTCTAAACACGTCGCACGGAAAATTGGTAATGCCTATTACACGGTATCTTACGTCTAGTAGAAAAGCACAAAAGAGGCGAGGCACAGCTCACCCTAACTAGCTAGCGTTTAGGAATTAGTATCTTTGAGGCCTGTATTTTGAAAGGTGTGCGTATCGAAGGCAAAATATTATGGGGAAGAGGGAAGGTGTATGAGGCTGACTGGCATCCTATTTTTTTTCCGAAATAATTTTTTTGCTGTTTGTCCACGTTTATCCGTGGTGTGCCCCGAATCGTACGTACTAAGAATTCCTTATGTATTGGACGAAAGCCTAACTAAGCCATGTAAATGTAAACATAGGCCTGTATTACATCTGATTATATTAGTGTGTCAACGTATACATCACCTGTAGCACCTAGTGGGCTAGTACATGGGGGAAAATATGTTTTACCTCTACACTGTTACGAATTTCCGTAAATCATGGTACAAAAAAAAACAACCTGGTAATTTCTTTCTGGCACTATAAGCAAGGTAAAATTCGAATGCATTGTACAGCCTGGACTTAGAGATGTGAACATATGTTTCAGATGTAATGATAAAGGATATAATCATATAATTAGGCCAGCCCAATGCATTAAATACCGGACGTTCATGGAAATATTTAACAATTTTTCTTCTGATTCAGCCTTTGGTAAAAACCAAAGACGACTATTTTTTTTTTTAGTATGGGTTCTTCAGTCAGAGGCCCCTAAGTAAACGGCCGTCTCTGCAATACCTACCACCACGCTCATCAGAAAACATCAAGTTGACATGCTTCGTTGAAAAGAAATGTGGAGACCTTGTCAGTTTTACAAATTCGTCGCTTGGAGTCAAGAGATGGAGCCACCTACGAAGCTACCAGTTTTGCCTGCCGTATTTTGATAATTTAATTCACGTGCATGTTTGGCTGTGCTGAGACGGCTTTTCATTCGAGGGGCAGTTATTCGAGTCAGTCCTGGTGCGTGGTCTGGCAGCACTCCATACAATATGAGCAGTGCATAGTGCAGTTGTTGTTCTTATTTGATTTTTTTTTTTGGTTGTACTAATGATCGTTAACAAACACAGCAGTCTGAGAACCAGGACTTTGCAACTTTAACGACATGTTTTTCTTTGGCCTTTGCTTTATAGACTTCTTAACGTTACCGAGAGGACTTGCGTAACAGTGATATTTTTTTTTAAAGAATGGCCATGTCTCTCTCTCTCTCCCCTCTTGAGCCAGACCAATTTCCTGTGGACCACTTAATGAGGCCCTTTGGCTATTTCCTGTTCGGACTCTGTTACACATTGTGTTACTACTTACTAGCTCGGGGTAGATTTTTATTTTTGGTTGATGGAACAGAAACTGGGCCGCTTCTATAGTTCTGTGTCAAGGACGAGTTCAGGTCATTACGTAGAAGTTGCAAGAACCCCCTTTCAGATTCGACGTGGTTCTTGTGTCGTTTGTCCCTTTGAAAATGATCATTACTGATTGTTCCTCAGTATAGTATTGTAATATCATTGTCATTTCATGGTAACAGTATGTTCCCCAGATATTTTAGTCCTGAGTTGAGGATTAAAACTTGTGTAAATTGATTGTTTTAAGAAACAGCTTAAAGTGGTACTATCACCGATTGAAAGTAGGCAGAATCTGGAATAGTGCTATCTAGCATTTGCTTGCACCAAGCGAAAGAATGCACAATGCCATTTCTTTCGATGAAACAGACAAGCCACGACCTCCTTAATTATTCAGTGAAAACTTAGTACGTCCTCGTGCATCTGGATGCAAGCTATAAAGGTTAACAATAACACCGCGGGTAGACGGCGCCATGGTATTTTCGTTCGTTTTTCAATCGGTGATAGTGCCACTTTAAAAATCCCGTAAGCAAACTTAGCACGGCCAGTGGTGAGGGGGGTGTGGGGAGTGAGCAACTCCCCCCCCCCCCCCAGACCCGAAGTTAAGAATAAATTTTAGGCAAAGGTGAACAAAACGTTCCTGAGACACAAAACTGCTAACTGAATCGTTTTAGAGGGCTCCGAGAGACTTAAAGCAACCCTCAACCCCTCATTCGACCACTTGGCTGATTTCTCTTCTCGTTCTGAATTCAATTAATCATTTGTTCTGTTCCCCCTCCAAATTCCTAGGCGCTCAACTAGGCACGACATACGATGCTACGTCGCAGAATGATTCACCATATGAGACAGTTGCCAGAAGGTCGAATATATTTTAAATTGCGTTAATTTCACGAAAATGGAGCGATTTTGACATTTAATAGGATTTTTTTTTGTCGGAGATCCTTTGAATGGTGATAACCTGAAATCGATAGGTGAGGTCCTTTTCAAGGTACTTTTGAAAATCTAAGCCGCTTAGTGTATATTGAAAATAAAAATGCATCCGTGGCATATAGACAAACCAGCGTCAGTGCCTCCATGGATTTACATAGCAACCGATTTACTGCTTATTTCGCTTTTTAACAGCCGATTTGCCGTTTCAATTTTCTTCACATGAAAACCCAGCCTTTTGAAATTTCCGTACAGGTGGTTGTTCTCATTAAATACTGGACCAAAGCCTTGATACCAGGGACGTAGACCTTGATTCCAAACTCTACGTCTCTGTTGATTGTCCACCATTCGTTCCTACAGAAGTCAAGTTTATGTGCTCCTGTTACAGCTATGTTTAGTGTTCTTACTAAATTAGTGCATTCTTTTTTTTTCTTTTCATATTACTGATGGTACGTTTGCTAAAACTCCTTTTTTTTGTTTTAGCCTTCTCTTTTTTAAGATAAATCCTGAATTAGTAGTTTTTATAGCTACCAGACATGAGCAGACTGCCGTTTTATCGATTATCTACTTTCTTTCTCTTTCCCCCCTTCCATTCTTTAGTTTCTTGTTGGGTTGCTGCTTGCATTACTCGTCTAGCGTGCTGAGGGCAGCATCCTTCAGTCTGGTGTGTTTGATGTTAATGGTGATGATGAGGGCTGGTCTCAGCAGGCGTTCTCCTCATGGTCCGCGCCCCACAGTTCGTGACTGGAATGTCGTGCAATTTGGTCTTGTTGTTGGGGAAATCGTTTTTCATCTTCTTCTTCTTCTTCCACCCAGGAAGTTGCTCGGAGCACAAGAGTTGTGGTCTTTCTTTCTGAGTTTGGTAGTTGCCTCTGCTTCGTTGTCTGCCTACGCTGGGTGGATGCCTAATTCATCCTTGCCTTGCCATTTCCTTCCGACGGCTGGCCTGTCGGTCAGATTGGTTGAGTTGGGAACCAATTTAAGAAGATTGTTGTCGGTGCAAATTGGACTCGGTATGAAGAATGTGAGCCCATCCATGGAGTGTATGGTGGTGGCGGTGGTGGTATAAAATTGAGTGGCGAAAACTTTGTGTAGGCCAGCCAACTCTTTTATATGCAGGCTCACGGGTTATGTTTGCCGTGTGCTGAGCATGTGAGTGAATTAGTAAGCATTTGTAAGAGGTGTAGCTAGTACGGCGGCGTATGTAGCGGAATACGAGCGCGTTTATACAACGACTCGCCTTTGCATTCTCACAGCTAGAAGCTGGAAATACTCTGTAATTCCAACATGGCGACGCTTTGAGCTCTGTCGGCTGGAGACGAAAACATTCCATAATGTTAGTTTAAAACCGGCCTGGAAACTGTTTAGTCAGGAGGAATTCTTCATCTTATTATCACGGATTATAAGACGGGAAGTATTTATTCAAACGACGATTTAGCTAACAGGTAGCGTTGTTACCACGGTAACGACAGCTACGAGAATGCAAAGGCGAGTCGTAGCATAAACGCGCCCTAAAACGATAGAGAGGAAGCTAGAGTTTATAACTGGCACAATTTTCACCATACGTTCTGTGATTGAAAGTAGTTTGTAGACGTTGGCTTGGATGGCTTATTTATTACTACCAGGTCTTTTTAGTAGTTGAGATCAATTTCCAGGCCCTCTACCGTAATTTCAAGGGTTTTTTTTAACACTTTTTCCCCGTTTAACTTGTTTATTGTATTACGCAGTGCAAAAGAGTGCCAGGTGTAATGAACTTTTTGGTGTCAACAGAGAACATAACATTTTTTAACTCTGTGTGTTTAATGTACTTAGGCCTAACCCAGTCACCCTAGAAGTGTCGATACGTTTTTGTATACTATATAGTAGGTACAGCTGTCTCAAGATTAGATTAGCTCTCTCCAAGTTGAGAATCTTTTTTTTTCTCCGAGTTTTCCAGGTTTTTAGCGAAAAATCAAACTTTTGAAGAGTTTCAAACTTATAGTTTAAGTTCCCTGAGTTTTCCAGGTATTTAGCGAAAAATCAAACTTTTGAAGAGTTTCAAACTTAGTTTAAGTTCCCTGAGTTTTGCAGGTTTTTAGCAAAAAATCAAACTTTTGAAGAATTTCAAACTTAGTTTAAGTTCCCTGGGTTTTCCAGGTTCTCCAGGTTAGTAGGAATCCTGTATTAAAAGCTGCAGATGACAAGCTACAGCATCTATTATAGCCATTTGCCTCTATCTACTTGTCTAGCCCTCTAACTTTCAACAGGCGAAGGAACACTCAAAAATGAATTTCTTTTTACGTGCCGAACTAATTATTGAGTGTAAAGATAGTGCGCCAACGCACACCAGTAAGCAAGCGGTAAAGTTAAGCCTAACGACGTCACGGGCGTTTTTTTCTACACATCGACCGTTTTGAAACGCAGATTTTGAATGGCTAGATGGGCGCCTTCCAGTGACAGTGATTTCGTAAACCTTGATCGTTTGCTCCCTGGTGCACGTGGACGCACCTACTTTTCATGTTGTGTAAAAAGAAATTTCTTTGTGCATTCCTTCGCTTGTTGAAATCAAGTGCTACATAGAAATAAATAATGGTAGATGGCGCTACGTGCTGCACTCATTCGGTGAGCAGGCGACTGGCAGATAAACAAAATAAAAGAGAAAAGAAACTGCAGTCCCCGGATGCTTTTAAACAGGTTTAAATAAAATAAATAAATTGGAAGTAATGCTGTGCACGCTGTTAATAACAACCCCATTGTCGTGTTCTTCCTCTTCATCATCATCATCATCATCTTGTTCTTGTTTGAAGCGAGTGTGCTAATTGCAAGCAAACTGTTGCTACCTACGCAAAGTGGCTGCGGCAGTATATCTCTCAGCCATCTGGTCAGACTGCTGGGCCATTTAAGAAGATTGTTGTTAGCGCCGATTGCAACTGATTGCTAAGAATGTGGTCTGAGCGATATAAAATTAAGTGGCGGGCATGAAAGGGACGTTGTTTGTGTTTGTTTCCCCTCTGCTTTGACGTTGAGTGCTAGGTTTAATTTATGGAAGCCCACACCCACACACACGTGGTATAAATTACCTGCCTCGCTCCTCATTTCCCATTGGATGTGGCAGGAAACCAGGATCGACCGACCGTCGATTATCTCTAAATCGTGCGGGTGACGAACCTCGAACCAACCATAATTGAAAGGGACGATTTTCACATTTTAAGGTGAGGGAATTCGGGAATTCTTAACAAGTGCGGGAAAGAAGAGGGTTGAATGCACATCCCCCCCCCCCCTTCCCTCGCACATAACAAAAAAACGTTATTTGTACGATTCTTCTGTGTTCCCACCAACCTGGAGAACCCGGAAAACTCAGGGAATTTAAACTACGTTTGAAATTCAGGGAAAACTCGGGGAATTCTTTGATTTTTCGTAAGAAACCTGGAAAACTCAGGGAAAAAAATAAAGTAACAATGGTTAAAATAAGCCTAAAAGTGCATAAAAACGTGCGTTAAAATACTGCGTGAAAAGATGTTCTACTTTTTTTTTTCTATATTGACACCGAGAAGTTCATTAAATGGGGGTCATTACTCTTTTGCACCATAAACAGGAAAACTGGTTAAATGTGTGCGAAACATTCCTTCCTAAAATTGCGGTAAATACTCTGGAAATTGACCTCAACTGCATTCCGGGAAATCTGGAAAACTTGGGGAAATTTACTTCAGTATTTTGGTGGGAACCCTGTTCGTGGTATTAAAAGCCATTGGAGAAAACCACGCCCCTCCCCCCCCCCCAAAAAAAAAAAAACTTTGAAGCCATTTGCACTTGTCTGAAAGTGCACAGTATCAGCATCGTGCCCATTTCTTGTGCCCACATCGATGGTGGCGTGGAAAAGTTCCAACGATTCCCGTCACTGCGAAAACAAAATACGAAACAATGAGTTGCACAGTGGTGACGATGACTAAACCAAGTTCATCCCCCTGACATGAAAGCGTCGAGGTGGCGGTCATCTCTTGCCCGAGATCTCTATGTTGTATGAATTTGTGCATCCCTTCAGCCCTTTGTTACCTATATATCTAAAAAAAAAAATTGTTGACAATAACTCGGTAACGATGAAGACATCGCTGACGCGCACAAAAACGAAGTGTGGACGAGGCATTTGTATTAATGAGCAAAACGTAACCTATGTTTGATACTTAAAGGGCAATTACAACCATTTTGACATGCATGCTTTACTTTTGGATCATTTACATAATAAGTAAACACAAGAACTGCGGTAAGAATACGTTACGTACG
>JAHWFP010009646.1:0-26769 GCA_023313725.1 Lithobius niger
TTTCACTGCTACTTTAATGAACTAATGCAGTACGCATCAAATATGTTGTTCGAAGTAGCCTCCTCGAGCAGCAATGCACGCTCCACAGCGTCATACCATGGATTGCCGAACATGTTCGTGTAACATAAATGGAAAGCTTGTACAAAAGAGGTGGACTACCACGCAGGGTAACAGTAGGTGTTCAGCAGCAGGCCAGCAGGAGGCTGCAGCCGCTTTATGGACTGAGGGCGATTGCGGTACACCAATTGGCCACTAGCATAAATGATAGGCAGACAGTGCTGCCATACAATACAGAGATGTTAAACTCTACATACACAAGTATATAAATTGCCAAGGTATCCCAGTACTTAGCATATCTGGAACACCACAATCTCCCACCTTAATTAGCAAGTGCTAAAAAACATAGCTAGCACCTGTATTCATTATAATGACTAAATTAGATTAGAACAACTAAATTAGCGATAACAACTGCAAACTTTAACAATAGTCTCTCCCCCACAAGAGAAAAATCACACCAAAAGCAAACCAAAATAAGAAAAAAAAATTTGGCTGCTAAAATCAGCCCCACCATTTATCCCGCTACAAATCCATTTTAATTGGAGCATGACCAACTCGCTTGCTATGACGCGACCGTTCCGGTGGCACAACCGAAACCAAAATTGGTAATTCAGGGCGAAGCTCCAGCATTGCCGACTAATAACGGCGGCGACAAAGAAAAACGCCGATGCACACCCCCAGAAAGAGAACACGGCGAGATCGACGGAGGAAAATCGTCACAGTCCGCAGAAAACGAAGACTTTGCTGGCATATGCTTTTTATTTGACGAGCAAATAATTTCTTTCTTTCCAATGCCAGCAGGAAACAAGTCTAGAAGATCATCATCTTCTGGACTTGTTTCCTGAACTTGTTAACTCGACTTGTTTCCTGGACTTGTTTCACAGAAGAAAATTTCGACGCATACAATTTTCCGCTACCGCACCGACATGGCGAGTAGGGGGATTCTCGTGCCACACCCACATTGGCTGCAAGGAGGGCGCGACACCGATTGGCTGAAGAAAATCGGATGGTCAGTCGGCTTCAATGCTGATTGGCTCAGCAGGATCACGCGACCACGCACTCCCAGCAGATGTACGTTGCCGAAGTTCCTCCCAATGCTTCTGCCAAATTAAAGGCGTTCCTTCTAATGATATGCATAAAAAAGAACCACCAACTTTCGCAATTACAGTCCCCGGAATCCAAACGAATTTACCACCTGGTCATGAGTCTGTCGTGTAAACTGCATCTCCAACTTCAAAGGTTAGTTCGCTGCGGTGACGCAGCCTTTAAATGCCTTTCTTGGGCTTTATCGACATTCCTTGTATGCTCTGGAACGTTAGTGATAGCCGCGTACGCACTAAACGTTGTAAAAATAACTGTGATGGATTACGTTACGTCATTGAGTGTGGAATATTTCTCGCCTGCAAACCTTCAGTTATGCTAACCTTAAGTGAATTCTTTAGTGAACAACCCAAATTTAAACTAACCCATTAGCAACAGGGTGATACTGAATGCTGGTAACGTGACGTATTCTATTTTCTTTCAAGGGCATTTGAAAATCGATACTACGGCATTATCTGATGCTATTATTACACAGCTACCGTAAGTTGCGAATAACTCTTGAAAACTTTAATTATTTTAGAAGCAGTTGTGTTGTGCTTCATATTAAAATCAAACGGGGAATTTGGAATGTGCATCAATCACCACGAAAAACATATTTCCCTGGAATTAAAAAAAAATCAGTATGTAATCTATGCCAAACGGATGCAGGTCGCTCCCAAACGTGCTTCTTTTGTTTAGGACCTACTTCCTCGTTAACTTGACAGGTTTGCAACTTTTAACAGTGTTTTCCAAGATTGCGTCAGCTTTTGGCTACCAGAATCTAGAGCGTGCAAGGGACTTAATTTGGACGATTCCACAGTGGCCTCGGTGTAATTCGTCAAGGGCCTGTGGTCTTAATTTCTCCGGAATTATTGATCTATGCCCCGAGAAAATGGCTCTGCCGCCTAGCGACAATTCAAGTTTCCTATTGGAAAATGGTTGCAATTCAGCGTTTTAAAACTTTCTTAGGCCAACCATCGTTATTGTAGTGATAAACTTGTTCTAAAAGCTTATCCCTGACAGTCATATCCTCAGTTGATCTGCTAGAATTGGTAAACTTTCCATGGTTTCAACATTCATGACCTTCTGTGGTGTGGTGAATCCCCCCACTAGACTATAGGTTCCACTCCCCTCTCTGTAATATTTATTAGTCCGTAGTGTACGGAGTCTTGCTGTGGAAATGCCAAGTATTGTTGTGCCCATGAAGTGTTTTGCTCTGTTGGTGCACGTGTTAGCCCCTGATCATTGTTGTGTTGGCCCGTTCTGTCAAAGAGCGGCATCCATTTTTTTTTGGCTTCTTTTGGGCGAAGCGGCTTCTGATTAGTAACCTAATCAATGGTTAAATTTAAACTTAGTTAGGGCGAAATGAAGCAGTATCATGTTGTTAAACAGCAACGATAATTATGCCATTAATGCTGGTGTGCAATTCTTTCCTCCGTATGCATTGTTACGCGATTCGTAATGTAAACCTGACTCGACGCTTTCTTTCTCGCCTCACTGTAATAAACGATCTGTGTCCGCTCAAGATGTTCATGCTAATTCGATCCACGTTAACACTTTCACACATCCTCTGTGGAATAGCATTTAATGTTAGGTCTTCTTATTTGAAATGATGGTTATGTTATTCGCGCTGGGTAGGAACACGTCGTTCTCTTGTGGCCGAGCTATTAAAAAAAACATGTCCACCTGGCCAAGTCGCCAAAAAAAATACGGCTAGAGCCACAAATTTTGAAGTTTAAAAGCATCAAAATGAAACGAAACAGTCGTACCTTGTCTCAAACGATAAATTGCTCACAACTGCCTTATTTTTCATACTTTTTAAAAACCACATTCGCTTGCTAGCAACTTATGCGTGCGTGTTGTGTGGCTGTTAGCATGCATGGTTACTTTCGGTTTCGTTTTGAGGGTTCGGGTAATAATAGTCGGGACACATCGCTGTGGAAGCATTACTTTAAAAAAACGAGTGGTGGTGTGGCTCTGATTTTTAATTTGAGGGTTCTTCACAAATTTTTCTTTTCTTTTCATTTGTGATTCATCTAGAAATCCATTAAGCCTGTGTTCCCTTCTCCCTTCCGTTTTCTTATGCAGTTAGTTTCATCGTTGATATCTTTGCTTCATTTCGATAGATTTAACCGAAAATTAGCCGTCAGCCAGCCGAATTTATAGTTAGCCGGTGTGGCCATAAAATTTGAGGCTAGCAGCAATTTAGCCGAAATTTCTGTTAAGCTGGCTGAAAATGACAAAATAATGAGGCTGAGATGTATACTATGTAGTACATTTATCTACTTTTCCTTTGGCCGCCAGTAACTGATGTTCCTGGAGAAAAGAAACCTCTGGAAGTATTTTGGCTACGTTTCAAGTACTGTACAAGTAACCTAAGCTGTTGAGAGTACTGTTAACTTTTACTGCTAATTTTTTTTCCCTCTTAACTCTGATGCTGACTCTCTGCATTTATTAATTGAGCTATTTATTACCTATAGCCCTGCATTGGTATTGATGGTGTGGTGTATGTATTTGTTGGCCAGTTTTTACATGCTGAATCTTTTTTTTAGGCGCAGTGAGTGCACGATTCAAGGCCATCGTTCCCGGGGTAGCCAAAAATCCCTATTGGTAATAAGGTACTAAAAGTGTTCGCCTATGAGGGGCACTGAATGGGAAGGTGTTTTTTTGCATGATTGTGGACATTTATGATATCACTCCAGGAAGGTTTTGAGCGCATTTCATTGTTTTTGGCCAACTACATTTTTTAGCTAGAGTAACAGGCAAACTGTGGGTTGGATGTTTTTTGGGTAGTTAAGTGATATGGTGTGTACTTTAAGTGTTTATTGCCTAAACTTAATGTGAGACCACTTAAAAATGTTGGTATATTCCTTCTATTGGGCTAGTGTGGTCCTTCATGTGTTATTAATTGGTTTGCCACCAACCCGCATGCTTCCCATTTTTTTCTTTTACCACTGTACAGTTCAACTCCCTGGTGGGTTAGTTATGGGTGTGGGCGTACGCTCGTGCACTTGGAGACTCAGGTCTGTGGGGACAATCACAACATAGTTTTCCTCCCCGCGTCAGTAGATTTAAGCAAGTGTCCTTCAGTTGGGGTGCGGTTCGAAGGTCACCAACCTCTCCCGGGTCACATTATTGGTGACGTCTGGATTCAGGGGGTAAATGGAAGAGGTGTGGTATTGCCAAACCCATTGATTCTTAGAGATGCAGTGTATGTGTATGTGTATGTGTATGTGTATGTGTATGTGTAATGCAGTCTGGAGCTGCATTTAATATTGTTTCACTAAGCAAACTTCCTCAGACAGGATACAATATAAACATATGGAGTGGTGGCGTGTTTATCAGGGAACAGGCCACTCCCTACAAGCTTGCTCTTTGGTTTTGTCTCAGGGGTGACCTATACAGGGTGTTCGGAAATTGGTGTCAAATATTTTGAGGGTCCGCTGTGTGATCAAATATAAGAAGAAAAAGTCCTATAAACATGGGTCCGGAAATGCACCAGTCTTTAGTTACAGCCCCCCCCCCCCCCAGGTTTGGGGTAAACAGTTCTTAAATACCTCGTAATGATTCACCGTTTCCATTCCAAACTCAGGATATGTACCATATCATACCTGGTATTTCAGTACTTCATAATACAGTATTGGGTCGCACAACTTATCAGAGGGAGAGGTAATTTTCTTATGGGGGGGGGGATCAAACGTGGGGGAAGAGAGGAGTAACTGCTTTGGTCTTGTACTTTAATGAAACAAATTGTACATACCAGAAAAAACCCATCGTATCACATTACTGTGTGATTGAAAACAATCGAGAAATGAAACATCATTAAGTAAACAGAAGATGGCTACTCAAAGTTTTACTGAGTATCATTGCATTTGCGGCTCTGCTGCAATTAACTGCAATACGCATCCGCAAAAGACCTCCTCTCCAGAACATTCTGTGACAAGCAACTCAAAAAGATAAATACGACGGAAAACAAACTAAACGTAAGCGTTTTATCATAGTAGGTGCTCAAATGACCCCCCTCTGCCTCGATGCAGTTCCGAAGCCGCTGCGCCATGGACCGACGAACCCGTTCAAAGATTCCAGGGGTTGTGCGAATCTGGTTGCATCCATCCACAATCCTTTGGCGAAGTACATCAGCATTGGGAATTGGTGTACTGTACACGAGTGACTTTAAGTGTCCCCAAAGATAAAAGTCTAACGGGTTTAAGTCCGGAGATCTAGCAGGCCATGCTATTGGGCCTGCACGTCCAATCCATCTGTCAGGAAAGCTTCCATCAAGGTAATGTCGGGCCAAAAGGCTGAAGTGAGCAGGTGCACCATCGTGCATAAGCCACATTCGTGTCCTGACTGCCAGGGGAACGTCTTCCAGTAGTTGGGGCAAGTCATACTGGAGGAAATGGAGGTAGGTTTCTCCATTTAGGCGTCGAGGTAGAAAAAAGGCCCTACCAAATGATCACCAACAATTCCAGCCCAAACGTTTAGACTAAATTGTTGTTGATGTCTAGATTGTTGTACCTCGTTCGGATTTGCATGGTCCCAAAGATGGTTGTTGTGATAGTTGAATATGCCATCACGTGTGAAGCCAGCCTCATCTGTAAACAGAATAGACGGCAGGAAATGAGCGTCTGCTCCACATTCATGATTCAGTCGCACACAGAACGCTCGTCGTGGTGGAAGGTCGGCCTCGCCAAGACCTTGGACACGTTGCAAATGGTAGGGGTATAGCAGGTTATGATGCAAAATGTCCCAAATCGCCGAATTACTGACACCCTTTCTGCGTGCAATGCGTCGTGTGCTATCCGATGGATTTTCTGCTATGTGCTGGAGAACTCTGTCTTCCAAGCCAACAGTTCGCACAGTTCTGGGTCTTCCAGCATCCGATGTACGTCTCCCAAATGAGCCTGTTTCCCGTAAGCGCTGGTGGATACGACTGAACGTTCTAGCACATGGCAAATTCCTGTCTGGAAACCTTTGAGCGTAGAGACGTCGTGCTTCCAATGCATTTCCATCTGCAAGACCATACATGTAGTGCATGTCTGCCAGTTCGATGTCTGGATACTCCATACTTAGGGAAGAGAACTACCGAACAGTAAACGTGAACAAAGGATCACAATGTCACCTTTAGATTTAAGTCATCAAGTGATTTAACAAACCCCTGTATTAACAAGAAGTCGTCCGTCAACCCCGAAATGTGGACTCTCCAAATGGTGTTCAAGGTCACCTTGTACAGATATGCGAATGTTCAATTTGAATTTGTGATTACAGTACTTTTTCGCATCACAAACGTTGTTGTTTTTGTCAATAAATGTTATTACATTCTGGAAGGGAGATCGTAACAGGGGGATAGCAACTAATGAATGGCAGAGCTTGCCCGCTGTAATGTAACTTTTAAGACTTCTAAGTTATTGTTTTTTAGAAGTTGGGTTTTCAAGGATTTTTGTCTTTAACACTTAAAACTACAAAGAATCTGAGGTGGGGATTTACCTCCAAATCAAAACCAAGTTTATGCGATGATTTTTGTGGAAGCTGGAGCGTTAGACAAAGGCAACAAACAAACAAACAAATAAGCAACCAAATTCAAATGTGTGGGTTGAGTACAGTAATGTTGTTCTCGATCATCCGAATTCTAAGGATTCCCCCACTTTTACGTTTTAAGCTTCTTTGCTTGAAGAGTAGAAAAGAAACACATTAAATCCCTCACTTTTAATGGCGAGGATACCCGATTGATAATGTTTGGTGCTCTCCACAGAGATGTACGTACAGTAGTTGTTTTTTTTTTGGAGGGAGGGGGGGCACAAACTTGGAAAACGATGTAACCTACTTGGTCTTTACACGTAATGAAAGAAAGTACAGTACTACTTTCGATTGTTTTCAATCACACGATGTGTTTTTTCTACAATTTGTTTCATTAAAGTACAAGACCAAAGCAGTTACTCCTCTCTTCCCCCACGTTTGATCCCCCCCCCATAAGAAAATTACCTCTCCCTCTGATAAGTTGTGCGACCCAATACTGTATTATGAAGTACTGAAATACCAGGTATGATATGGCACATATCCTGAGTTTGGAATGGAAACGGTGAATCATTACGAGGTATTTAAGAACTGTTTACCCCAAACCTGGGGGGGGGGGGGCTGTAACTAAAGACTGGTGCATTTCCGGACCCATGTTTATAGGACTTTTTCTTCTTATCTTTGATCACACAGCGGACCCTCAAAATATTTGATACCAATTTCCGAACACCCTGTATATTTCCCAAGCGTCATTCCCACGCTTTTTGGAGAAACGTCCTCGTGGTTCTGGGTCAAAGTGTAGGCTGGGAATCTCCCACCTTGAGGGACAGCGTCTGGAATATGTCCATAAGAAACGGGCCAATCCTCAGTGTCCAGTCTGCGTGGACGCGGTGAACTTGCCCAAAATGAGCAAAAAACCTCAATAGTCTAGTGACGGTTGTTAATAAGAATAAGAATCAGGTTCTTTCAACTCCGTTACGTCGGCCGTTGCCAGGGGAGGGAATCAACTTAGTGAGGGATTTCCCCGCATAATTGGGGATGAAGTTAACCCGTCCGGAGATGAGTCTGTGAGCCCCTGCTGATCCTGAGCGGGTGGAAAACTCTTATGAAGTATGGGAGGCATATTGCGCAGTCGACGTCTGGAGTGCGGAGCCCGTCCCGGCGTCGATAAGGCTAAGTGGAAAGAGGCCATTCAGAAGGAGCTGCAGATGCTAAATGACTTAGGTGTGTGGGCGTTGGGACCCATCAGAAAGTAGTAAGACCCAAATGGATTTTCTCTAAAAAGCTTAATGCAGACGGTACCTTACACAAGTATAAAGCCCTGATGGTCGCCTGCGGCTGTAACTAGATACCAGGACAAGATTTTTTCGAGTCCTCCAGCTCTGTTGTAAAAGCGCAATTGCAGAAAATGCTACTTGTCCTGGCTGCATCTAGACGCTATGACGTTAAAATATACGATGTGACCTCGGCGTACTTGAACAGTCTGGTGGTGCCACTAGGGGTCGAGCGTGGCCCCGGTGATATGGTTTGTAGGTTGAAGAAGGCACTTTATGGCCTTCCCCAAAGTGGCCTGTGTTGGTTTTTATATACGACGCAAAGTTTGTTAGATTCGGGGTTTTCGCAGTTCAAAGCAGATGCTCGTGATTTCTATTTGTGGGAAAATATGTCACGGTCCAGTCATGGTCGGAGCTTTTATGGCGCTTTCAACCCATGTGGATGATTTTTTGGCCGCCGGCGACATACAACTCCTTTCCCAGGGAAAGTACGTTGAGAGGGTTGTCCCGCAATATGGTCTAGAAAATGCGAAGAGTGCAAAAACGCCGATGGTGTTATCGCAGAAGATAGATGACTGCCAAAGCTCTACACCCTTTGACGTCAAACGGTATCAGGCTATTATTGGGTCAATCATGGACATCGTACAAGGCACGAGGCCTGACACAGAATGTTTGCTGTCTGTATCCTTGCTTGTTATAATCGAAACGCACTGGGAGGCCGTAAAAAGGGTGGTCCAGTTTTTGCATACCAAGACCGATAAGAAGTTGGTGTTCCGGTGGGATTCGGTAGACCCATTGGTCAGGTTTGTCGACGCTTCTTGGGAGACGACCTTTGATGGGAAGGGATTGAATGGGTACCTGGTGAGGATATGGGGTGTCTAGTCTATTGGAAGACTCAGAAACAGACAATGGTCTGCCTCAGTACCATGGAGGCAGAACTTCAGAACTTGACTGAATGCGTTTGGGGGATTCTATGGTTAACACAGTTTCTCAACGAGCCACGTTTGCTGTATGGAAGAAAGCCGTTCATGGTTTACACCGACAGTCAATCTGTCATCAATACCGTCAAGAGGGTAGACCTCAGTGCCTGGTCTAAGCATTACGTCAGGAAGCTGTGGTTTGTGAGGGAGTGTGTGACGGATGCACACGTTAAGTTGGAATATTTGTCTACGGACGAATTAGTGGCAGACATTTTAACAAACCGGTTGGCACTTAGCGATTAGGTAGATTCAAGCAACAGTTATGCTTTGAAGGTTGAGTTGTAGATTCCTTCTTTGTCTGAAGTGTTTATCCTTGTTTATGTTCAGTAACTAACTAATTCTCTCTTTAACGAGCCTAACCACCCTAGTGGTTTTCTGCTAACTAACACAACTAACCGCATTGTTTTGTTAGCAGCACAAATATGTTTTGCAAGTGTAACATGTGAGGTGTGTTTGCACCAATGTGTTGGTGGTTTTGTGAAAGGTTTGGTACTTAGGCTGTAGGTCGGTACCACACTCTGTACCTGTGCGGGTGTTGACGTTTAAGTCAGTGACTTTACCCTCTGGGTAAGCCTACTTACTTAGTTGTTGTTGGCAGTGTTCTAGAGCGACGCACTGGCGTGTCCGCACAGGCAGTACTATAAACCTGAAGGCCCGAAAAATGTGCTGCTAAATTAACCCTGGTAAATTCGATTGCCCACTTCAGTTCTAGTTGTTCAGGTACTAAATTTAACTATCATTTTGTACCACACAGCACTACCATGACGTAGTACTAAAGTCACGGTACCAAACATTATCGCCTATTTGATACAGTTTCAACTCACGATGGTGGGTGCTTTGTACTTGTTGTAATTGTTTACGGTGAGCGGCTGCAATAGGATCAGGGAACAATAAATCCAGTCGAGACTTTAATTCTCAGTTAAAGTATAATTTTCCGGGTGTTGTTTGCATGGCAGCGGAGATAGTGATACACGCTGATAACAAGTAGGAAGTTCTACTTTCTTGAATAGTAGACACCTGTCGCCACGCGGCCTTGTAGACACTCTGGAAATTGCAGACATAAATTTCTGCTAATCCGTTGGTCCAGGGCACAAAACTCGGGCCCGTCATGTGCCTAATCCCATTGGATTTTAACCAATTTTGGAATTCAGCGGACATAAATTGGGCAGCATTGTCCGTACCTAAGCTGTCCATTAAACCATATTGAGCAATATGATTGTTTAACACATCAATAACTCGTGCGGACGATGTAGTCTTCATTTTATGCACAAAAGGAATTTTTGAATGTGCGTCTACAAGTATAGAAAACATGTAATTGTCCATCGGGTCGAGAAAATCCGCGTGCATTCTAGCATTAGGCTTGAGTGGATATTCCCACGTGTGTTTTGGCCCAGCTGTTTGAGTATCTTTATACTCTTGAGAATTTTGGCATGATTTAACTTTGTTTTCCATGTCAAAGTCAATCTTAGGCCACCAGACTTTCTGCCTAGCTAAACTTTTCAATTTAACTATGCCTAAGTGAGCACTATGTAGATCTTTCAAGATTTGTCTCCGCAAGGCTGTCGGCACCAGGACTCGATACCCCCAAAATAAAGTTTCGTTTTCGACTGAGATTTCAGTACGGCGTGTGAAGTACGGTAACAGATCGGGAATTTTGCATTTGTCAGGCCAGCCATGGTTCACGTAGCGATAGACTTTGGAAAGAATTTTATCAAGTTTGCTTTCGAGCACAAGTGTCTCGTTTAAAACTGGTAGGTTTGAAATTGTTTCTAAAGCAAGAACGTTGTACTGAGCGTCAGCTTCTTCGAACTCCTCGGTATTTGGTAGAGGAAGTCGAGATAACGCGTCAGCTGTTAAGTTAAGCTTTCCGGGAATGTGGACAAATTCGTAGTCGTACACATTAAGCATTACTGTCCAACGCTGAACCCTGGCGGCTGCCGTTTGCGGTATTCCTTTTTAGGGCCAAAAATCCAAACTAAAGCCTTTTGGTCAGACTGCAGTATGAATCGCTGACCATAAATGTATTTGTGAAACCGCTTCACTCCCCAAGCCACACTGAGAGCTTCCCGATCAAAATGCGAGTAGCCCATTTCGGCTTGAGTTAGCTTACGTGAAGTGAAAGCTATCGGTCGAGATTCACTGTTTTCCATGACATGCATGAGGCACGCGCCGACCTCATAAGGTGAGCCGTCACAAACGAGTTTGAGTGTTAATTTCGGATCGTAGTGGACCAGAACGTTAGATTTAAGAAATAATTGTTTTACTTTATTCATGGCTCGGTCACATTCTGCCCCCCCACACCCACTTCACACTTGGGCTTAATAAACGTGTAATAGGTGACAGAATATGAGTGAGATTAGGTAGATATTTTGAGCAATGGTTTACAAAACCCAAAAAGTTCTGTAGCTCTTGAATTCATGTTGGGTTAGGAGCATTTTTGACTGCTTCAATAACCTCGGGGAGTGTATGCAGGCCTTCTGAATTTATCATGTGGCCTAAATATTTTAATTCAGGCCACGACAGTTTGAACTTCTCAATCTTAAGTTTGGCACCTGCATTTTGTAAAGCATTTAACAGTTTAAAGATTCGTTATGCTCAACCCCCTTCCCGCTCACCAGGATGTCATCGTAAAAGGGGAGACATTTGGGGATTTTACTGGTGACTTGAGTCATTACCATCTGGAAAATTCCAGGGCTGGACGCTAGGCTCAGCGGTATGCGAAGCCATCTAAACAAACCCAGGGGTGTATTTATTGTTAAAGCTTCTTGTGACTCTTTATCGAGTTCTATTTGCAGAAAGGCATCCTTAAGATCAATAAGGGAAAAAGTGTCACTGCCTACTAATTCGCTAAATAATTCTGCGGCCGTGGGGACCGGATAGTGGTCGACCAGTTGGGGGTTCACGGTGGTCTTGTAATCACCTATCACCCGGATTTGGCCATCCGGTTTATGAACTATGACGATGGGCGTAGACCACTGAAAGGTCTCCACAGGCTCTAGAATTCCAAGGCCAACCAACCTACAAATTTCTTGGTTAACCCTTTCTTTGAGCGCTGACAGAACTGGTCTTACATGACAGTTTGCACGGAACGGAACTGGTCTTACACGACAGATTTGCATCAGGTTTTAAATTAATTTTGGCTTTAAAATTCTTAAACTTACCCATGCCTTCATTAAATAGCTCAGGGAAACCCTTTACTATTTCGGAAGTATCAACTGGTGTAATACTAATTTTAATTTTCTTTACACTTTTCTTAGGTTTCACTTTTGTTTGTAGGTCGTAAAATGGATGAAAATTAACTCGAAAAATAGAAAGCCAATCCTTTCCCATTAATGCAGGTTTATATAATTTTGAAACTAAAGTATCCAAGTGTTCAATTTGACCTTTAACTTCAACTTTCAGACTTACAGTGTAAATCGTGTTCTCAATCCGTCACTGTATGTGTGTAACGAATACGGACTGAGTTTTAAAGGACAGTCCGCAAAATATTTTTGATGCCACTTAATAGATATAATGGATGCGTCTGCCTCGGAATCAAGTTCCATTTCAAGCTTGACACATTTAGGCAGACTGGCATTTTCCATTTATGGATTTTCATAGAATTAACTACTACTATGATCTTATTGGTTTGTAGGGGAATTGAAATCTAGTCCACGACCTGACTCAGTCCAAGAGTATTACTTTTTAGAACAAGATAGTCGTAGTCTGAATCACTATCAGACCCGGAACCAGACTCTGAATTTTCGGTGACAACATCCTGGACATCTTCACTGTCGCTGTCACTATCGCGTTCGAGTTTATTAACGCGTATTTTTGTAACTATACTTCGGTTTAGACTTCGGCCTAGCCTTAAAATTTGTGCTTGAACTTGCTTTAGGGTGGTCGAGTGGTTTTGAAGTTCGGCTTGAATGACTAGCTTTTCTGCACACGGCTTTTAAATGGCCGACAGTGTGGCACCAGCTGGCTGGTGGAAAGGTTGCATTTGAACCAGAATCGATTTTGAGTGGTAAGCTATGCCCATTTATTTTGCAATCAATATTCCACCGATTAGCGAAAACTGACTCAACAATTGTTAGAACTTCTAAATCTTCCAAATCCGATTCAGGGCTCTCAACACTTTCACCACATGAAGCGTCAGAATCACTAGTTTGCCCTGATTCTTCTAACAAGTGCTTTTGCTTTCTTCCAAATTTATGGTTTTAAGCACGTTGCTTCGTCAGCGCCTTTTTTGGCTTAGGCGACTCGGGCACTGAACACCCGTTTCGTGTTTTCGAACAGCAAACTCTACTCAGGTGTCCCTTGATGCCACAGGATGAGCATGTGTGCCTCCAATATTGGTAAGCCTTTTTCATATGGTTTCAAAACAACAGAAGCACTTGTTGTTTCTAGCACTATTTCTAGAAGCCGTTTGACGTTGCATCACTTGGTGAGTGGAACAGGCCTGAAATTTTCCTACATCTTTTTCAGCTAGCTCTTGCGTGCGTTAGTGCGAAAGCACAAACTGAATCAAATGTAAGAGTATCCAGATAAAACGATCTCTGCATTATTTCTAATTTTGTATCATTTGCCACCGTATATTTACAGTTTAACGTAGAGTTTTTCAGTTCTGTAATGTGCAGTTAAAATGGATTCGCCAGCGTGTTGGTCTCTGCGCTGGA
The DNA here is from genome assembly GCA_023313725.1 of Lithobius niger. Lineage (NCBI taxonomy): Eukaryota > Metazoa > Arthropoda > Chilopoda > Lithobiomorpha > Lithobiidae > Lithobius > Lithobius niger. The sequence continues at coordinate 13,564 of JAHWFP010009646.1, forward strand.
ATTTTGCACTCTCGCAAACAAAATTAGTTGTTGGGCATAGGTTTTCACTCTAAAGTGTATCTATTTCAACTAACGTTTTAGTTGAAGGTGCATCCGGTGCACATAAATTTCGGACCAAAACCGTAAGTTTTATATCCATTGCTCGTAAGCAAAATTGGCACTTTCTTATCAGTAGGCACATCATACACTAAAAAATTTAATTCGACTCTTTCAAAATAAACTTTCCAGGACTCCACTGAGCTGTCAAACTCCTCTATTTTCTTATGCAAAAGTACAGGAGGCATGTTGATGGCGTTATCAGTTACGTCCTCGATAAAATCGTTACTGATGTCACTAACGCTGTCATCAACAGTTTCCCAACTCCCTGGTGAATTATTTAGGCTTTTAAATTATGTGTCTTCCTGACTAAGACTAGAAAAACTTAATTCTCTATTTAATTGCTGATAGGGTTGCCTTAATTCTTGACTCCCACTAGGCTCATCACTCATAGACAAGCAAATATAATTAAATCGACATTATAATTTTTTAATAAAGAATTTTAACCCTCATTAATCTTTTGCATTTTCTATTTCAGCTTGCATACTCTTTACAGCTTCACGTTACTGCATAATTTTAGACAAACTGTCTTCCCTACAGCAGCAACGTATGATAAAACAAGAAGGGCTCGCTATCCACATAAACTGTGGCTGGTTTAAAAATTTGCAACTACCAGTACGGAGGAACATTAACTAAAACTCTTCCTCCTTAGATTTCAACTGATAGGCTACTAAAATACTGCTTAAATCCACTATACCAGCCTACTAAGCAAACCTACACCAGCAAACTAATTAGTTGAACAATTTATTATTACGTTAGAGAGGGTGCTAGCTTGATGGCTTTTACTGTCTAATATTGAAGGAAATTGTATAGAAATTGCATGCACACTTTATAACTGAAATTTCTCGCAAAAACTTTGCACCAACTGTTTCACAAATAGTACTCAAATTAGGCTACACATTTAGCTCTTCAGTATTAATTTAATAATTTCTGAATATTTTTCTTTTCAAATTCAAATGCTTTCACTAGGCTACACATTTAGCTCTTCAGTATTAATTTAACAATTTCTGAAATTTTAACGCTTTAATGCTTTTACTCAAAACGACGTTACTTGTTTTATAATATCACTGTTTTAAGCACAAATGCTGCACACTTAAGAGTTTTTAACCTTTTAATGGCTACTGAAAATAACGTTGCTTCTCAACATTAACGACCTTTTTGCACCTGCCATTGTGCAATGCTTTAACATTTATCATTTTCGACACAGCAGCATCTTAAATTTGCAAATACACTTGTTTAATATTTTAAACTACTAAAAGCACATGCTCGAAACATTTCCACACGTTTCATTCATTTGACCTCTAATGCAATGCACCAAGGACCTTGAAACATGCACTTTAACGTCTCGGAATTATTTCTCTTTTGAGAGCACTAAAGACCTTGACATATACCAAGCCAAGGTAATATGTTTCTTTTCCAGTCTCAAGACTGGGGTCTACCAGTTGCTTGCCCAGTGGCCAGTAAAGTTGCACGTGTAACTACACCCCTTTCCTGGTGGTACCAAACTTTAACTCAATGCTGACTCGAGCAATTCCAGACAAAGACCAGGCTAGTCTTAAGGACTAGAAAGCAAAAAAAAGTTTAAACTAATAATTCCCTCACAAGTCCCCCATACGTCGATGGGTTCGCTTGGGGAATAAATCTATTGGCTTTAATAAAAATTAACTAAGCTCATCAATCGTTGCCAGTGGTAACATACGTAGAAAGTATGTACAAAAGAGGTGGACTACCATGCTGGGTAAACAGTAGGCATTCAGCAGCAGGCCGGCAAGGGGCTGCAGTCTCTTTATAGACTGAGGGCGATAGTGGTACACCAAGTGGCCACTAGCATAAATGAAAGGCAGGCAGTGCCGCCATACAATACAGAGATGTTACACACTATACACATGAGTATATATATCGCCAAGGTGTCCCAGTACCTAGCGTATCTGGAACACCACAGCTCAAGAATTCTAGGAGTAGCCCGAATCGTGTTACACCCATCCACAATACGGTTGCGTAGACTCTGTAGATCAGGAACTGGTGTAGTATAAACAAGAACTTCGAGGTATCCCCAAACAAAAATGTCCAGAGGATTAGGGTCCAGTGTGCATGCTGGTCATGCAATTGATCCTCCCATACAAATCCAACGTCCAGGGTAGCTATGGTTGAGAAATTCCCAAGCAGTGAAGCTAAAATGGACTGGAGCAACATCATGCATGAACCAAAGTTGATGCTGCGCAATGCAGGGTACTTATTTCCCAGGAAATTCCTGTAATTGGGACCACTGATTCTCGGTGGCAGAAACACTGGTCCAATGAGGTAGTCCCCCCGTGATTCCGACCCTGACATTCCACGAGAACCGCTGTTGATGCCATAACTAATGATAACATGTGGGTTTTTATCAGCCCATAGATGATTGTTGCCAAAGTTCACGATTGCGTTTCGTGTGAACTTGCCTAATATGTCAAGAATACAAGATGTAGAAAGGTTGGTTTAACACATTGCTGCATGTACCATTCACAAAACGTTACACGAGGAGGGTAATCAGCTGGGGAGACAGCCTGCACTCGCTGCACATGATATGGATAAAGAAGATACTGGTTCGCAGGGCTGACCAGCCAATTCAACAACATGGCTTTAAATACCAATTACTCTTTTACATTCATTTGCATATTGTTTAGGATTTAAAACAAAAATGATCTTTCCCCCTACTTCCACTACATTGTTTTTACCGTACTGAAAATGTTTCAAATTATGGTACTCCTTAAATCTCAATGTGTACATGATACTGTACGTATTAACTTGTTTTCCCTATTTAGGGCTTTCGAACAAAAGCAACATTCAAAAATGAATGCAATGAAAAAACAAATATCACAGTAACATTTAACAAGAATTGTATTACGTGTTGTCGGTATTTAAACAGTGTCCGACTTGGAGGGTGCAGGCCAACCAGTGGAGCCAGCTCATTCAAAAATTGATACAGCAAGCTTTAAAAAATGTGTTGGGGTGGGGAATCCTATTCTCTTTTCTGGGAGGGGGAAGAGAGGCTTATGCCGACTCACCATCTGAGCCAATCCGACCCTGGTTTGGTTTTAAACACTTATTTTTGTTTATGCCATACGAACATTCCTGTCTCAAGTGGCTGCCGAGATGGGGGCGAGGAGGAGCGTTTGCAGTAAGCCCTCTGGTAGGTGTTTAATTATGAGTTATTTCTTGCCACAAACTATCCCAGTAGCTTGCAAGAGTATTGATTACTAATATTTGTAGTTTGGTTTGTTGCAATTATTAAATGATTGCAAACCATTAATACAGCCATTATGAGACAATGAAATTACTCGATACCACCCTGTGGTATCTCGGAAAGGAAGCATTCCCGGACCCACGTTTATAGCGAATTTTTGCTTTGTTTTGATGAGTAGCAGCTGTGGTTAAAATTTGACTAGACCTTTTAGGAACACCCTGTAGGACAAGCAGGAATGTGCCTTTAAGTTGTGACACGCCTCATCGGTTCCAGGTAGTGTTTTCTTGAAAGTATTGTATACCTGATCGGAAATTTTTTTTTAGATTATGGTTTAAAAAAACGTTTCATGTGCTAAGAAAAAAAATGCGTGCGCTATGAAAACCACTTAATTAACTTTTAGTGGTCTAATTCTTGCAGAGTAACGGCAACAAAACTTCGCTGTTATTTTTTTAGGTTTGTAGAAAAAGGATACGTAATACAATCCTCCTTTCTATTACTTTAAAATTGCGTTGTTGCAACAGTATTCTCTTCTTTCCCTGCAGCTCTATGTTTTTTGCTACCTATAACATTACCACAAACAACGAAGGAACTGAAAAGAAGCACACGCACAAAAAAAAAAAGAAACCCTTCTTAAAAAATAGGCTAATCCACTTAACAAAAAAAAAACCGTTTGAACTCAAGCACCCCATCACGATCCAGCCGTATGCTTGCAAAACGGTAGCAACGTCCGCATTCTAATGGAGTCTTCCATCAAAATTCTGCGTATGGCAACGTTGATGCGTGGAATGTGTTTTTCGTGAACGGCGCTAGCTTCCACCTGGCAACAAAATGGCTCAAATTTCGCTTTCGTTTTATGAGATCAACAACACGAAGATGTGATTCTTCCTTTCACTAAAGCGTCTTTGACCTTTCAAGGTTTACCAAATAGAACTAGTGGTGCTTTGACCCTCCGGTATTGATCATGAATTTCCAGCACTATTAGTCAGGACTTGCACGTAATTAAACTTGACTGCACGTTTTAAATCCAAATTCGCCGTTGTAGGCATTTTGCCAAATGCGTTTGGTTAAACAAACAAGGACGTGAGTTTTTAGTGCATCTGACTGCAGGTGTTCGCGCAACTGAAGAGCAACCATTTTTAAAGAGACTTCAAACTAAATTTGAAGGCAAATTTAATAATAACTACTTAATTTATGCTGGGTAATCCGGCTTTCAATGCACTCGTAGTGGTCACGGGGTTGGGCACAATATCCCCTTTAAAAACAAAGGACTCGCCGTCCCCCAACCGAACCGAACTCCAATAACTTTTCTGTTATTTAAACTAGGAAACAGGCTTTGGGCCTATTGTAGGTGGAGCGAACAGATGTTCATTTCAAACTTATATTTAGTTTTTATTTTAATGACAATACCGCATTTGTTAACGTTCCTTAAAAATCTGGGTGCAATACAAACTGGGCTAAGTTGGCCTCTTTGCCTTTTGGTGTGACGTACTGCTGCTGTTCTTTGCTGGCCTTATTTTTAAATATAGGCCTATGCTACGTGTCAAATTTATCTTAGCAAGCTTTTGTTTGCTCCACCATTTACTTTCTGTTCAGCAATTTGTAGCCTCTTTTCACAGCCCACACTAAAGATGTGGGTCATCGCTGCCGAGTAAAAATAAAACAGCACGAATAGCCACCGCTGTTTGAGCTGCCGCTGGCGATAATTCTCACATTGTTTACAGGAACTCCTGTGCAAAATGTAGTCCGCATATTAGTCCAGGTGCCAAATGCCAAAAATCCAGTTAAGATTGTTTCTGGATACGAATAAAAATTTTTGTATGGTTTACGTAGATTATAGTGTGTAGATTCAATATCCCATTGATGCTACTCTGTAAACCTTGGGCAATTGCCACCAGAATACGCATTTGTAAGTTATTAAAAAGGCAATGTGTTGCATTTTTTGTGTCGTTTGAGGTACGGATATAACTATTTAATTGAAAAACAGGAACTAATGGCCTTTTAACAACAAAGGGTTTCAAAGGGTTTAACGAGCGTTAACTACTCCTGGTCATCTGCCCGAAGCCCTAAGGGCCCTATTTCTGCAACAGCCAGATTCCCAGGCGGTCACCCACCCAAGTATCAATCCAGCCCAATGCTGCTTAACTTCGGCCTTTTAACAACATATGGTAATGAAACAATGTGCAAAATTAATAATATACGGAATGAAACAATGCAAAAATACTAAATATTATTGAAAGTTATTAGCGAACTGAGCGAATCGCTTTCTGGCAGTGCTTCAGCAAGTTTAGTTTGAGGGCTATAACACGTGTTTACTTAATGTAAGCACTGGCACAGTAAGCTGCATGATATATTACTTCCTAATGGTAGAGCATGGTTCGTCAGACCGACAAGAACACTGGGGCATTTCTAGAAATCTGGGTGCAGTACACACTGGGCTAAGTTGGCCTCTTTGTCCGGTTCAAATAAAATGTTGTCTGGGATGGCAAGGGGAATGAGTTCCTTGGTTTATTCGTTTCTATGCCGTCCATACGATATAATAGATCTATGTCAGGTAAAGCATGATTAACCATAGAACTGTCTGAAACTGAGAACATTTAACGCTTTCTTCGAAACTTGCAACTATAGGAGGGAGGGAAGAGAAAGAAGGTGCTCGCAGCTGCACGTATACAATTCCTTTCACTCAGGCTGAAACTCTTGCTCCTGTCATATCAACCCGATCCTTTACGCCATAGCAATGCTACAAGCAAATGCTGTGCACTCCTTTACAACAGCTTTCAATTTCCTCAGCTGTTTACCTGACTGGAGACATTTTAGTATTTTTTTCTTATTTTTTCTTGTAGAATATTGCAACAGAATTAAAGGGAATGAGCAGTAGGAAGACTTAAAATGATAGTTTCATGTTTTAATACTATGGTCTTGAAATCTATTGTTGTCCTTGTTGTTTTGAATTATACCATATAAAATGTGGTAGTAGTATATCAATAGAACAAAAATATCCGTGTCATCACAGATAATTTGAACTATTACATCACTTTATGTCTGACATCAGCTATAGTTGCTGAATCATATAACGTGTGCTACTTCGTGTTCTGATTTTAAATCACATCTTACAGTCACAGTCATGTCCACTTTCAATCTGAAGTGGGATTGGATCTTATCCAGTAACAACCAAACGATTCTAAAAATATGTATGGTAACTATATTGCAACAATATTCGACAATACAGTTACGCAGAAGCTTTATCAACTGTTGACTGTTGTTTGTTTTCATTATTCATTGACCTCGGTCTCCCATGTTAAAGCCGACATTTGGAAGCTTAATTTCTCCGCCGTCGTTCAACGTTTTCTACTGAAATTTGGTGTATAAGCTTTGTGGGACTTGGCCAACACGTGTACCAACTTTTTTTAATTTCCGATTTGTCACATTGGAGATCTGGACTTTAGGTGGAATCGTGAGTTTCATTTTTGTCTTATACGGTGCGGATGGGGAACTTTGGACACGTTTATACAATGGTCTCTACAGACTAAACCATTTGTCTTAGAAAGCTGGTTCTTAGCTCATTTGAAAGATCTACTTCCGGAGATGTGCTCTTTATATAAATAGAAATTTCAATTGGTCGTCCCGTTCCGGAGTTACAGAGCCCTGAACGTTCCGTTTTATTGTTATACATTGTTTTAAACATTGTTTTTAATCAACAATGCCCATCAGAAAACGGCAGACGGAAAGCGTAAGCAAATGCTAATAATGCTGGTGAGCCAACAATTTACCCGCGCGTAAAGAGGAAGCATTATCCTTATTACGAATCGTTTATATAATAATTTCACGTCATTCTCCAGTCTTAAAGCTGAAGTGTCCGTTGCCCATTTGGCTTGCCATCCTATATTACAAATACGGACAAAGCCGCTGATAGATAGCTGCGAAGAAACCAACTTCCAAAAGAAAGACTTGCACTGAATGAGCGAGCGAAGCGAGCGAAATTCAGTGCATTTGCAACGAGTGCAGACAACCAGCTTGGTGTGTCAAAGTATTACGAATAGAAAACAAAAACGAGCTCGTTTGATGTTTAAGGTAAGGTTTAACTGATCTGAAGTCAAAACAGCAAAGTAACACAAATAAACTTTCCTGTAAGGTTTCACAGACCGCAGTGTTCCTGTACTGTTTAGTCCACGTGAAACCTTACTGCTGTATTCAACCATTAGACACGTAAATAAAATCAAAACCATATCCCAACTTTAAAGTTGTTGTAAGAATAATATAGTACATAATATAGGCTACACACTCGCCTACTTTCGGGGCTAATTTTTCATCATCATTATAGTCCGGTCGTCTCCTTTCCGTTCATCCTATTGATACATACACCAGTTTTTAAGATTCATATTCAAGATTTCAGGACTGGTATTTCATTTTTGTTTTCAACTATATTTCCAGGATTTCGCACGAACCCTGAAATTAGTTAATCTGTAGGTCTGTACTAAGCACACTAAAAGTATGGTTTCTACGATTTTTCAGCGATGTCCTTTAGCCAAGTAGAATGAATAATCAGACATATCGTGTTCTAAAGTAAAAACTGTAAAAACATGTGAATACAGCAGTACGGTTTCACGTGGACTAAACAGTACAGGAACACTGCGGTCTGTGAAACCTTACAGGAAAGTTTATTTGTGTTACTTAGCTGTTTTGACTTCGGATCAGTTATACCTTACCTTAAACATCAAACGAGCTCGTTTTAGTTTTCTAATTAGATAAAGTTGCACTTTGCAGTAGTAATGGCAACTGTTCTGCATGAATGACCCTTCTTGACTCCTGATATCCTCGAGCTGCCCTTACTGATGAATTGATACCAAATTTACATTGACTTTACGTAGCCTTGCCGAGAAAGTTCTGCACAAAGTCACTAACCGTTCCTGCAACAGGCCAGTGCACTGCCCGTAATAAATCACAGCCATCAATGATAATATTAGTGGTGCTTGCTAACAGCATTGTGTTCGACAAAACAGACTGGTTAACAGGCTCTGTAATGCTTCCATCATTTTTTAGCACAGATAGTGGCACTGGCGCAAGTTCATGCTTTAATAAATCTCGAATTCTTATATCTGGGTTTCTTTGAAGAGCTTGAATTATGGAGAAGAGTCCTGCAGCATAGGTCCTGCAATATCATGTTTGGCACTGTCTTTTTTTGTCTGCCATGTTCACTACAGATTTGTGAAGGATATTGTGGAAGCCACTGGAAAGGCTATCTTGAAGCCTACCCAGTTCATTTTAGGTAAAATATAACTGTTTTTTCTATCTTCTGAACCAAAAAACCATACTAAAATGATATGTCACACGATAACATTACTGAAAAAATGAATTCGAATTTCTGTGGTGGCCATATTGGCAACCATCTTAAATATTGATAATTGCCCAAGGTTTACAGAGTGGCATCAATTGGATTTCAAATATAAATACCATATCTTACAAATACCATTAAAAAATTTTTATTCATACCTCAAAACAACCTTTTGCTTATGGCACCTGGACTATATTAAAATTAACTGAGCAAAAAACGGCTTCGCCCTTTAGAAAAAAAACATTAGAGCTCGTATCCCCATACTGACAGCCCAGAAGCTACACGAATAAAAAAGGATTAGAGTTCACTCGAACGCAGCGAACTATAATTTTAACTATAATTTGAGGTCATTTTGTGTATGCATTTTTATCTTTAAATTTTGTAGCGTTGTGCTATTTATGGCGTCTATTTTGTGTGTGTTTGTGGGTTTACATTTTGCGAATTGGAGTTCAAATTATAGTTCGTTGCGTTCGAGTGAACTCTAATACGTTTTTATTGGTGTAGCTTCAGCGCTGTGAGTATACGAGCTCTAATGCTTTTTTCTAAACGGCGAAGCCTTTTTTTGCTCAGTTAATTTGTTGGCTTTTTTCGTTCTTATTTTATATGTGTCTACTGTCCACCGATTTTAGTTTTCGAAAAAACGGAACATTAGAAATGGATACTTATGTTTAGGTTTTTTGATGCCAACACGTTAGCGTATTTCTGGATTTAGCATGCGTCATCTCGATGAGTAGTTGATTCTGGATTGTTTCAGTATCATGGCAACAATCGCGGAAACCATTCAACTGACTTCCCGAAGCCCGCATTGAAAAAATAAATAAGTCACTCAGTCATGTCGGCCGCCCAATTTTGAGGCCGTAAATTTAAGACTTCGCACCCTACGGTTTAAAACTTGAAGATTTAAGGAAAAATCAAGACCATTTAATTTTGGTTCTCCACAACGAGCAAGCAAACTCAAACAACGATAATGCTAGTTTCCCGGCACCTAAATTGTTGCATCTTGTTCGAGTGAGCTATAATCGATATTGTGCGCCTCGCCTATTGTTACCCTATTGTTACATGTTGCAGCATTGTAACATTTTGACATTGTTAGCCGCTCCACCTCTCCGCCTACTCCTGTTCAATTTTCTGAAATTCTCGTGCGTAAACGAACTCTAATAAGCACTGCCTGCCGACAGTGCAAATATTAATAATAAGGTATTTGAATTGAATTTGAAGTTGAATTTATTGAGATAATAATGCCTTTAAGCAATACACTCACCTTAATTAAACTAAGCTACTTACAGACTAACCAACCAATGCAATTTTACAGCAGAGTGCCACTAAGCAGACCCTGGAATGCAGGTTGAGCCGTGAATAATGGGAAGGAGGCTGCATCGAAGACCCGAGACACATCACTGCTCAAACCGGCCAGTGGCACGGCAAAAACCAAGAGCCCTACCCAGGGACTCAGCTCCTGGCATCAAATGTGGAGGGACCCCCAGAACACTGAGGAGTGGGTTCCCCCCCCCTCCCCCCCACCTCTCAAGGCAAAACGGCGTTGCAGAGCCCAGCGTGGGCAGTCCAAGAGAAGTGGCGAACTGTTTCCTCCCCTGTCCACAACTACACTCCGGTGAACGGGCCCAACCAAGGCAGGCCAGGTGGGCCCGCAGCTGCACGTGACCAGTCCGTAACCACGATAGCAGACCCATGTCCCTACGGGAGAGGCCATTGAGGAGACATTGGTTATCAACGGACGGATGCAAAGCAAATAGCCTTCGGCCAGTCTCACCACCAATCCAGGCTGCAGTCCATTCCTCCCGGAAGATCCTCCCCACAACCGGATGTAGGTCCCGGGGACCCAGTGCTAAACGGACCGCCGTGCAACCCTCATCACAGCCTCTGCGGGCCAGACCGTCCTCCTGCTCGTTCCCAAACTCACCCGAATGGCCTTTAACCCATCCAATGAACACAGACACCCCCTGTAGTCCTAGGGTATATAACTTCCACCCAATCTCCTGTGCTATCGGGTGGGAGCACTGAACCGACCGGAAACAGCCCCTGAGGAACCCCAAGCCTGCCAGGGAATCGGATAACACCCTAAATTCCAGGAGGTGCAGTTCTGTCCCCACGTCAAGGGCCACTGACACCGCAGCAAGCTTTCCCACAAAAGCTGATGGCAGAGCCTCGACCGTAAAGCTATATTCCAGGTGCAAACTTTAAACACAGACCCCTATCCCCCCACCCCCTGCCGAAAAGAGGCATCGCAGTACACAAGTGCACAATACTGACTGCTGCACTGGGACCACGGAATTCAAAATAGCCACACTAGCTACGCCACTCCACACCCATGGGGCCGGTGGGCAAACAACTATAGGCAATGGGTGGCCAGCGAGTTCTGCCCGACAAAGGAGTGTTGCCCCCAGGCCTGGGGCGCCCAGTAGCTCCCTTGCCCTCTGAGGCAGCAACATGTAATCTAGCAAAACAGTGGCGAGGGGGTCCGAGCGACCCCTGGCGATAGCTCGCAGGCAGATCCGCACCAGCAACTCCTTCGCCCGGAATAAGACCGGAGTCTCACCTGCCTCCATGTGTAATGCATTCACCGGCGTAGAGGGCAAACACTCAGTGACCACCCGTAAGCCGCCATTCAGCACCACCTGAAGCCCGCCAACAACCTGCTGTGAACTGGCTAACAACGGTGCGTGAAAGTCAACGGAAGAGCGAAGGTACACTCTGTATAAATTCACCACGGTACCTCGCCTTGCCAACGACCTATTGCCAGCCAAAGCCCGAAGGACATTAAGTCTTGCCGCAACATTTTTCTTAATTGCGGTCACATCATGCACCCAAGTAAGCTGAGGGTCAAGCCAGAACCCCAGATACCCGATTTTGGAAGAGGAACGGACGAGTGTGCCGTCAACCCTGAGTGACACCTCACATGCCTGACCACGACGGAAGACCATGAGCTCAGTCTTTGCGGCTGACAATTGCAGACCCCTGGCAGCAAGAGCTCTGGATCCCATGCCTATCGCCACCTCAAGCGCTGCCATAATCACTGGGAGATCTTTTCCCGTGAGCCAAACTGCTACATCATCGGCGTAGGCAACCACATTAACCATCCGACCCATGTCCACTAGAACAGAATTGATGGTAATCGCAAACAGCACCGGACTCAGGCAGCTGCCTTGTGGCAGCCCCCGATCAGTGGTCCTCAGCCCCAACCAGGCAGGCCCGACCCTGGTGGCTAAACTCCTCTGACCAAGCAAATCTAGGACCGCCGTCCTCAATTTGCTACTAACACCAAGGCCGCAAAGCTCGTGTTCGACCCACAACACGTCAACCATGTCATAGGCCGCTCTGATATCAAGGAACAAGGCCACTGCCAAACAGTCGTTTATCCAGGCTTCCCCGATTCCAGACTCCAGAAACAAGACCGCGTCCTGGGCCCCCAGATGTTTCCTGAAGCCAAACTGGGCAGCATATAAACGCCCAGAGCCCTCCACTTGCTACACTAGTCTGTTCGCGAGCATCCTTTCGCGTGCAAGAGAGCAATTGGCCTGTAGCTCGTGACGGCCAACCACACCTTACCCCTGCCCAGTACTGGGGCAAGGATGGAGAACATCCAGGACCGTGGCACGGGAGCCCCATCAAACCGGCTCTGATAAAAAGCCAACAACTCGGCACGACCACTGTCTCCTAGGCAGTGCAGATCGCCGTACGAGACCCCGTCAATTACCGCGACACTTTCAGTGCGGCAAGAGGCCAGAGCCGCAGAGAGCTCCTGCATGGTGAAAGGAGAGCTCGAATCGTTAACCTCCCCCTCCGGGTCTCCACCCGCCCTCTGGGGCGGAGGGGGCCCCTTTGGGGAGTCATAGATCGCTGCGAAATTTGCGTTGAACGCCTCAGCCATGCGTGGGCCACGTAGAACTTTCCCAGACTGGTCAAATACCCAGGCAAGCACTGGACGGGCGTCCTGCGGACACACCATGGCCCAGACCTTAGAAATTGGGAGACCTCAGAGACTCGAGCGCAAAGCCTAGCCCCGAACTGCGCCTTCTCCCTTCGAAGGAGGAACCTGGGGTCCTGGGCTATACCAACATATTCAAACCATCTAACATCACTCCGTACACGCTGGAAACGTTGCCAGGCCCGGCGGCGGTCCCTGATAGCCAGGATGCAGATGCGTGTCCACCACACTGCATTCTGCCTACCTGTCTGCGTTCGACCATGCTTCTTTCCTTTCTTTTTGACCCAGTTCTTCAACCACGGGGCAAAATCCCCAGAATCGACAACCGGGCGAGTCGACCGAACAGTCTTGTCCAGAACCCTCCCTCCCCCGACATTCCAGGACAGAGCAACAGGGAAGTGGTCACTCACTCTCAAATCTGTGGACACTTCAAACGCAAACTGCGCAGCCAGACTGCTTGTGCACAAAAACAAGTCTAGCACAGACTCTTGAATGGTCCCTCGATACCTACGCACAAAAGTTGGCGAGCCATCCTGCACCACAGTGAGGTTAAGGCGATCCAGAGAATTAACAATGATCCGCCCCCTGGTGTCACATTTCTCACTACCCCAC
>JAHWFP010009646.1:26779-72696 GCA_023313725.1 Lithobius niger
TGTCAGCTGACCAGTCCTTTTCATCTCCAACATTACCTGTCTGACTTGACGCGCCATGTTGTTGTTGTTGTTGTTGTTAAGGTATTTAATTCCAAGCTAAACAATCATCAGTACGATAGTTTTTAACAATAACTGAACAAAAAAACAGCTTTGCGTTTAGAAAAAAAAAACATGAGAGCTCGTATCCCAATATTCACAGCCGTGAAGGTGCAAGAATAAAACCGTTTTAGAGTTCACTTGAACGCAACGAACTATCATTTGAACTCCAATTCCAGGGAACAAGGTCTGTTTTTCTCTATGGTATGTCAGAAAGTGAACGCAGTTTGTGTTTGAAATGTCTAAGTTTGTGTGTGTGTTTGCATATGTGTGTGTATGTTTGTGTGCGATTAATTTGTGAATTATATAGGCCTTATTTTATAGTTGTGTTTTTTGTTTTTATATTTTTTTTTTTTTATATTTTAAGTCTGTTTCGTGCGAGTGGCTACATATGTATTTTGTTTGCATTTATAATTTGTGAAACAAGTAGACTCCTAGTTAAGATAGCTTTTTTTACTATGTTTGTGTTTGAAGGTTTCTGTTTTAGTTATAGTTCGTGTAAGTTATTACGTGTTCATTTTCTGTATGTATTTTTTATGGATTTAGATTTTCGTTTTGTTTCATGTGCGTGTATGTGTTGCATTTCGTGTGGGTATTTTTTTTTTATATCCCACCATTCTGTTTGTTTGATTAGTGACGTAGACGTATACGTGTGCATGGAGGCTGGCATGTCACAATTCTTGTTCCCTGGAATTGGAGTTCAAATTATAGTTCGTTGCGTTCGAGTGAACTCTAATCCATTTTTATTCTTGCACCTTCACGGCTGTGAGTATTGGGATACGAGCTCTGTTTTTTTTTTCTAATCGTTGCATGATCAAGATGAACGTTGCACCTTGTTCGAATGAGCTATAATTCGATCTTGTGCGCCTCACGTATTGTTGCCCCACTGTTACATTGCAGCAAAGTTAGCCCCTCCGCCTACGCCTGTCCAATTTTCTGAAATTCTCGTGCGTAAACGAACTCTAACATAAATAAGTAGAAAGTTCAAAAGGTTCACAATACTGCCCCTGGTATCAGACCTGACACCGCCACCAACGAAAATGTTAAGCCACTGCAACAACAATCTCTATTATACTACGAAACAGGCTTTGGTTCTATTGAAGGCGGAGCAAACAGACCTTATTTCAAATTTATATTTAGTGTTTATTTTAATGACTACCATATTTGTTAATGCTTCTTAAAAATCTAGGAAAAATGCCAAGCTAAGTTAGGGCGGTTTGCCTTTTGGTGTGACGTACTGCTGTTATTTGCTGGCCTTTGCCTTATTTTAGCTTTTTCCTTCAAATAGGCGAAAGCTACGTATCATATTTATTTTAATAGGCTTTCGTTTGCTCCATCACTTAGTGTCTGTTTAGGTAATTTTTGCTTCTTTCCACATCCGACACTATGTGAGCCATCGCCACCGACTAAAAATAAAACGGTACGATTCTTACTGTGGCAGGGCTGCCGCCGCTAATAATTCAAAAAAGGGTTTAACGAGCGTTAACCACTCCTGGTCATCTGCCCGAAGCCCTAAGGCTAATAATTCTGACATAGTTTACAACAATAAATACTGGTGCGCAAACTGCCTTACCTAAATTACAAATGTTAATAATAAAAGATTTAATTGTAGGCCAAATAATCACCAGAGCGGTAGTTTTTAACAACACTCAAAATGTTCAGCAGGTTGGCAATGCTGCTGCTGGTCTAACGCCACCAACGAAAATATTGAACGCACACCTCTATCACGCACATCAACGACAACAGCGATCTTAAAACCATATTATAATCTACCAGTAGCGATCACAATATTTTAGGTCAAGAAAGTGTTAGCTCTTAGACCTAATTAAACAATCATCAGAGCTACAGTTTTTAACAATACTCAAAAGATTCAGCAGGTTGGCAATGCTGCCGCTAGTCAAATACTTGACGCCATCAACGAAAATATTTCGGCGCACTCCTTTATCACTCACAGCGATATGAAATCCATGTCTAGACACACGCTAGTGTAACAGTAGATCATCCCGCCAAGTAACAGTAGATCATCCCATTGTAGACAACCGATTGTTAAAAATTGATTGTTAATGATAAAAACAATCGCTCGCTCTAGCCTCGTCAATTACCGCCCGATCGCGCTATTATCTTGTCTCCGGAAAATATATGAACGGATGATAATCAGGCGACTGTCGTGGCATCTGGAGTTTCATGGGTGTCTTGCTCCAACTCAATTTGGTTACCGTGTGCATAGGAGTGCGCAAGATGCCATTCTGTACTTTCTGTCTGGAATCAGGGAAGCTTGGGCTCACGGATTTGTGGTTGTAGCACTCTTCCTGGACATTAAAGCGGCCTATGACATGGTCAGTATTGACTGGGTTCGGGCTGCTCTTGGCAAGATGGGTATCGGCAACAAGCTTCTCGAAGCTATCCTTGCGCTTCTGGGTGTCCGGAAATTTGTCACCAGAGTCAATGGGTGTTGGTCAGCTGAAGCCAGTTCTGGCCGGGGCCTTCCGCAAGGAAGTTGCCTGAGTCCAACCCTGTTTGCTGTTGTGATTAATGAGGTTCTCTTGAGCCTGGGTGAAACTGTTAATGTTGTCTGCTATGCAGACGACATTGTCTTGTGGCTGGCCGGTAATGATGTCTTTGAATGTCTTGCTAAAGCTCAGCAGGCTCTGTGTGATATTTCTGGCCGTTTAGGTGAACGTGGGTTGTTGCTAGCCCCATCCAAGACGGAACTTGTTGTCTTCGACCGGTCTGCTGTCAGACGGAGAGCCCCGCTGACAGTTTCAGTTGGTGGTGTTACTGTTACTCAGAAAACCAATGTTAAGTACCTGGGGGTGATCTTGGATGAGCGCCTAGACTGGACCGCTCATGTGAGGGGTTTGAACATGAAGGTTCGTGCGCGATCGGCGATTCTTAGGGTCTTATCGTATGTCAAAGACATCCAGAGGGGATCTCTTCTTTCCGTATACAGGACCTTTGTTCGGTCGCTTCTGGATTACCACCTGCCGTTTTTGTGCGGCACCCAGAAGCATGTGAGGTCGCTTCAGGTCTCCGTGAATGGTTGTTTGCGGATTGTAACTGGATGTCTGGTTTCCACGTCCGTCCAGGCTGTTTGGGTCGAGAGTACGGAACCACCACTGCATTGCCGCGCGAAAGAACTGTTGGTGTCACTGTGTTTGCGGAACATGGCTAGAGGAGGAGCAGATACAGTTGGGAAAATTCTATTTGATTATGCTGGAGTCACTCCAAGGACCAGGGAGGCGCTTGGTGTAGCTGGACTTGGTGTGACATTGCTGCTGAATGTGAGTAGGAATCTCCCGCTTACGGTGGGAGAGGCCAGTCCCGTTAGCCCGTGGTCTTGGTGTTCACGCTTGGTAGAGGCGTTTGTACCAAGGAGCACTGATTGTGACATTTACTGTGACGCGTCCTACAGGCATGGAGTCTGGGAGGGTGGAATAGGGGTGGTTATTCCCGCCATCAAGTTGTTTTTGCGTCGCAGGGTGAGAGCGGTGTGTTCCAGCACTGCATGTGAACTCATTGCTATATCGGTGGCCTTAGATGTGGCTCTTGATATGGACCTACCATCGTTTACGATTCATTCCGACTCTAGAGCAGCAATAAGTAGAATCCAGAGCTCGGTCAAGGTACTCGATGTGAGTGATCCATTAATCTTTTCTATCTGCTCGAAGTTGTGGGCAGCACTGCGATCTGGTGTGGTGGTTCTGGGGTGGGTCAAAGGCCATGTGGGTATACAAGGCAATGTCCAGGCAGATGGGCTAGCTAAGAGTGTTTGGGATGGTGCTTCTCCGGAGGTGTCCCTCACGTTGTCGGCTAGGGCGAGGAAACCAATAATACGTGAAGTTTTTCGAGAGGAGTGGAATGAGGAGTGGCGTACTGCGGCAACAGGACGCTGCCTTTTTCAGTTGCAGCCAGTCTGTAGTTTTGACTCTGTTTTAAACCATTTCTCCCTGAAGTCAGCGCGAGTTCTGTCCAGGCTTCGGACAGGACATGCTTTGCTTCGTGCCCATAAGTATAGGCTGGGATGGGAGGGATCGCCAGACTGCACATTGTGTCAATGCCCGGAGACGGTAGATCACTTTTTGTACTCCTGTAGGAAATATTTTGCCCAAAGGTATCTTATTGCTAGGTGGATGCAGACACATCCTGGCGTACCTCATCTTCTGTCTCTGGTTGGAGGTAGGGAATGTGTCCGGCGTCTCCGCGCGGTAGCCGCGTTTGTTAAGGCTACGGGGGTTTTTGTCTAGCTGGGTTTATCAAGTGATCTTCCTTCCATCTGTACATTGGTTCTACCGGATCTTTGTTCAATGTGGTAATCTTGGTTCTGTATGTTTTGCTGCATTGGTCGAGGTTGGAGGTACTTTGACTTTCGAGAATGGGGTGATGGTGGACAGTTGAGTATTGTAATGGGTTGTAATTTTAGTTGTTGTATCAGGGCATATGACTACGGGTCACGGCTCTGTAGAATAAATTCAAATTCAAATTCAAATTAATGATAAAAAGGCGGCTCACTAGCAGACATGTGTCTGTTAACTGTAAGCAACTGAAAGCATATTTTGGCATGTTGAGGATATATCCCAATGCGACAGAAATGTTTCAAATTGTGGAAACTGTAAGGGGAATGGTCAGAGATTAAGATAAACTAAAATTTAAAGGATGAGTGTACACCAATCATAGAGAAAAAGATGCGTCAATAACGTTGTTTTTATGTTACTGTCTAGCTAGCTAGCTTTTCCCATGTTAAATTCCATAAACGTTTTGCTCATGGCTAGCGCAAAACTGAGAAGGCCTACGTACCTGAACTTTTGCACACGGATGCATGGTGATCTGAGGATGGTCCTTTTGTTGGTTCGGGGGTTGTAGGGGTCAGGACAAATGCGTGGGAGGGTTTTGAAATGGGTTTTTCCAAGTTGCAACCAACAATTTTAAACAACAATGGCTTGAACAATCAAGACTGGTCCTTAGATTTATTGTAAAAGCCTGAACGAACTAAGAACTGAACTGTAACGAAGGATAAAATAAAGAAACATTAACGTTGTCGTGGATTGCCTAACAATAAAGGGATGCACGTTATATGATGGTTACGCAACAATACGAGCATACACGAGCTAATGGTTTTTTTTTGTTAATAACCCAAAAATAAATTGCTTCGCATTCTACTGTTTTAGTAACAGCGACCTTCGGGGGTTTCTGCATGACTAAATGTGAACGAAATCTTGAAAAATTAAGGGGAAGGTGAAGGGCTAAACAAAACAACTGAAGGGGGATGCGCTGATTGAGTAAGCGAAGCGAACGAAATCAGCGATTGTTAGTCAGTGTGTGCAAAAATGGGGTTGATGCATCTTAAACAGACGGTGTACCCTTATGTACGTTCACAGCCCTATGAAAGTTGTGATATCCACCCAAAACCAAAACTGGTAGAAAAACCCGCCAAGTTTCCAAAAACGATCGGCCTTTGAAGGTAGTGATATCATTCCACCAGGGAAAGGCTGCCAAGGTTAATCCTATTAGCCAAGTTAATCGCACCGAATAATACTTTGGACGTTAAATGAACACTTGATAGATTGCTACCGCTAGTAGCAATCTTTTAGTTTTCATTTAACTTTCGAACTATTAGTAGGTGCGATTAACTTGGCTACTAGGATTAACCTTGGCGGCCTTTCCCTGGTGGAATGATATCACTACCTTCAAAGACCGATCGTTTTTGGAAACTTGGCGGGTTTTTCTACCAGTTTTGGTTGTGGGTGGATACTGTCTAGCTAGCTAGCTGTCTAGCTGACTAGCTAATGAGATTTTTCCCATGTTATATCCCATAGACTTTTTGCTCATGGCTAGCGCAAAATTGAGAAGGTCTACGTACCTGAACTTTTGCACACAGATGCATGGTGATCTGAGGATGGTCCTTTTGTTGGTTTGGGGGTTGTAGGGGTCAGGACAGATGCGTAGGAGGGTTTTGAAATTCGCCACCGGCGAATTACATTTAGTTTCTTTTCCAAGTTGCAACCACGATTTTAAGCAACAATAGCTTGAACAATTAAGACTGGTCCTTAGATTTATTGGGAAAGCCTACACGAACTAAAAACTGAACTGTAACGAAGGATAAAATAAAGAAACATTACGTTGCCGTGGATTGCGTAAGAATAAAGGGATGCACGTTAGTTGATGGTTACGCAACAATACGAGCATACACGAGCTAATGGGTTATTGTTAATAACCCCCCCCCCCCCCAAAAAAAAAGGCTTCGCGTTCTGCTGTTTTCCTACCAGTTTTGGTTTTGGGTGATTATAATCTATCAGTAACGATCACAATATTGTAGGTTAGCTCTGAGGCCTACTTTAGCCTTTAGGGGCTAATTTTTAGCTTTTAGGCCTAACTTTTAGTTGTCATTTTTATTTCGTAAGTAGCAGCTGCGTTTGAGATTAGAATTATTCATTAATGCGCCATGGCATCGAGACTACACACGTTGCCGTGGTAACGAGGAATCTATAACTATTAATTTAGACGCAGGCATGTTGTTGTTTAGTGCTGTGGTGTAAATACATCGTCTCATGTATAGTTTGGTTTTATATGTATCACTTCGCCGTGCTACGATGCTTTAAGTTTCATAACTGGGATTCCCATCGCTAGTGTAAATGCTAGTTTCGTTGCCATGCTGAAGGTAATCCTTCCAAGGATTCTTTTTTTTTTTTCAAATGATGCTAAGGAGTTTCGTTAACGGAATCCTTTTTTTTTTTTAGTGGTTAAAATGCTACAAACATCAAATGTTAGTATTGCATTGAGTTACGTCGAAAAAGGTTATCAGCTATAAAGAAGTAACCAAAATTTAATTTGCCGTATTTTTTAAAGGTCACTTGACTACCACCAGCATGGTGTATGTTTCATCGGAATTCCCTAACTATTCAAGACTCCAAATTTACAATGGTGAATGTTAGAAATAAATTTTAAAATTTGTAATTTCACCCGTAATAATTGTTCGATTTACGGCAAATTTTGGCTCATCAATACTAATTAAAGTATCTAGCATTGTACCAAATTTCATTCCAATCCGATCTTTAGTTTGGGCTCCACCCAGACTAAAATGTGCAACCAACCAACCAACATTTTGCAATTTGGTGTCCGTTATGGGGTACGCTTCGCTCGCTCGCTCCGCCAATAATCTAAAAGAAATAACCATCACAATTGTAGGTTAAAGATGTGTTAGCTTTTTGGCCTAAGTTTTAGGTTTTAGGCCGAATTTTTAGCGTTTAGGTCTAATATTTACCTCCGATCTAATTTCGTTAGTAGCAGCTAACAATACTGGGTCGAGTGTTAGGCCTATTCTTCCATGCAACACGGTTTCGGTTTAAAGATTACACGTTACCGTGGCAAAGAGGAATATTTAAACTATGAGAGGCAAGCATAATATTGTTTCGTGCTTTGGTGTGAATACGTCGTCTGCTCTAAACATTCGTTTTATATATACACCGCTTCGCCTTGATACGAAGATTTCAGGTTTCATATTCAGGATTCCCAACGCTAGTGTAGACGCCACTTTCGTAGCAATGCTGAACTGAATTTCTCCAAGCATTATTTTTTTCAAATAAAAGTAATATATGTCGTTAATGGAATCTTTTTTTTTTATGGTTGCGTTTCTTCTATAATGGTTAAGTGCAACGAACAAATGTTATCATTTCATTGAGTTATGTCGAAAAAAGTTATTAGCTAGAAAGAAGCAACCAAAATTTAATTTGTCGTGTTTTTAAAATTTTACTTGACTGCCACCCGCATAGTGTATGCTTCGTATGAGTTCCTTAACTATTCAGGATTCCAAATCTGTAATGGTCAGTGTTAGACAATTCGAAAATATTGTAATTTCTTCCGTAATAATCGTTCGATTTACGGCAAATTTTGGCTCAGCAATACTTTTGGGGGTATCAAGCGATGTACCAAATTTCATTCCAATCAGACCTTTCGTTTGGGCTCCACCCAGACTAAAAAAGTGCAACCAACCAACCAACATTTTGTAATTTCGTGTCCGTTATAGGCCGCAACGCTTCGTTCGCTCTGCCAACTATTATTTTACTGGATTCTGCGTCGTCGAACTTGCGTTAAATGCTTTTTCGTAGAAAAGGTGGAGGTGTAGATTTAACATTTGTTGCTGGATTGATGAAGCCATCCTAAACCAAAACTGGCATAAAGGATGCTGCCAAGTTTCCAAAAAAGGTCGGCCTTCGAAGGTAGTGATATCATTCATCCAAGGAAATGCCTCCCAGGTTAATCCTATTAGCCAAGTTAATCGCACCGACTAATAGTTCAAAAATTAAATGAAAACTGGACCAAGTCCGTGGGCCAGACAGTGAAAATTACCGTTTTGTTACTAATAAAGTGGCAAAATGTTACATATACCACATGCTACATCATGTAATACTTACCAAATCTTAGTATGATAATCGTTGATACGAAGCAGATTAATGGGTAAAATGGGTCAAAAGGTGAAAATTTACTAACATTTTGCCGTTTTGGTCCGTTGTTCAAAAACAGTTATTGCTACCAAAAAACGATTGAGATAAAGTTGTTTGCAACACTATAAACTAGAACGTTGGTTGTATGCCTTTTCACCCATCTCGTGCAGGTTTGGAGGAAAATGATAATTTTGGGCGATTTTTACCAAAATTTATCAAAATTACCAATTTTTGCCAATTTGAGCTGTAATTAACTAACTGTTATTGCAACGAAAAAATGCTTGAAACCAACCTTTTTTCTATACATAGTATTGGTTTGCAGGAAAATGGTCATTTGGGGCAATTTTCTGCCATGTTTGGCTGGTTTCAAGCCTATAGATGTCTGTTCGTTTCTAATTCCACTGGATGACTCCAATTTGATTCATTCGAAAAATTGGGATGTCTAATTTGCGTTAAGGGTAATTTAAAGGGTTACGGACCAAGCTATGCCTGTTTGGCTAGAGGCTCACAGGCATCGTTCGATTTTTCGTTAATTTTTTATTTTCAACTACTGTTGTGACGTTTTTAATTTAGGTGGATAACTCCAATTAGGTTCATTGGAAAAAAAGGGGATGTCATCTTTTTATCAAGGGTAATTGAAAGGTTCTATTACTGTTAGGGACATAGCTGCGTACGTTTTACTTGGTGCTTGTACTGCAGGCACTGTTCGATTTTTCACTTAGTTTTAACTCTCAACTGCCATTGTGACGTTTCTAATTTAGATCGTTTTCAATTAGGTTAATGAAAAGGTGGGAAGGAATGGTTTGTTTGCAGCAAGGGTAATCGAAAGGGTCTACCACAGTTAGGGGCCAAGCTATGCACGTTTTGTTAAGTGCTGGCAGAACATACACCGTTCGATTTTTCACTTATTTTTCACTTTCAACCACCGTTCTGACTTTCTAATTTAGGTGGATGACTCCAATTAGGTTCACTTGAAAAGTGGGAATGCCTTCTTTGCAGCAAGGATAATTTAAAGGGTCTGCCATTGTGAGGGGCCCAGCTACGCACGTTTTGCTAGGTGCTGGTACAATTTAACAGGCGCTGTTCGATTTTTCACATATTTTTTACTTTCAACTGACGTTGTGACTTTTCTAATTTAGGTGGATGATTCCAATTGGGTTATTCAAAAGGTAGGGATGTCTTACTTGCATTTAGGGTAATTGAAAGGGTCTACCACTGTTAGGGACTTATATATGCCCGTTTTACATGGCGCTTGTGCTATAGCCTCAGTTAGATTTTTTACCTATTTTCTTTAACTGCCGTTGAGATGGTTCTAATTTAGGTGGATGACGCCAATTATGTTCCTTCGATAGATACGAATGTCACCTTTGTAACAAGGGTATTTAAAAGGGTCTACCACTTACAGGAACCAATCTACGCCCGTTTTACTAGGAACTCGCACCATAGGCACCGTTCTATGTTTCGCCCATTTTCAGTTTTCACCTACTGTTGTGACGTTTCTAATTAAGGTGTATGAATCCAATAAGGTACCTTCGAATTGTTGTAATGTCTTCTTTGCAACAAGGGTAATTGAAATGGTAATTGAAGAAGTAACAGCAGTTGAAGTTGAGCGATAAACTGAACAGAGCCCCTAGAAAAACGGTTGTAGCTCAGTCCCTAACAATGGCAGCCCCTTTCTATTACCCGTACTGCAAAGAATACATTCCCACCTTTCGAATGAACCTAATTGGAGTCATCCACCTAAGGTAGGAACGTCACGATAGCCGCTGAAAGTTGAAAAAAAGAGCGAAAAATCGAACGGTGCTTGTGATACCAGCCCTTACTAAAACGGGCTCAGCTCGGTATCTGACGAGATGCTTTCAATTATCCTTTATGCAAAAACTACATTCCCATCTTTCGAATTAATCAAATTGGAGTTACCCACCTGAACCAGAAACGACGCAACAGCAGTTAAAAATTGTATTGTAGGTTAGTGAATTGATACACGCAAATGGCCCAAAATTACAGGTTTCCTCGAAAACAGTTGGCGATATGAAAAAGGCATGGGGACCTACATTATGGATTGCATCACTTATTTGAACAGTTTTTTGGCAGTAATAACGGTTTTTGAGTAACAGGCCAAAGTGGGAAAAATTAGCCAATTTTGACCTTTTGACCCCAATTTAGCCCATTAAGCTGCTCCGTGTCAAATGTTACATACTAAGATTTGTAACGTAGTTCATGATGTATCATGTACTATAGGTAATATTTTGCCACCTTGAGTGGTACCGATAAAGTTTCTGGCCCGTGGACTAGCAATATTCAAGTTTTTATTTAATAACGACCAAAGTATTATTCGGTGCGATTAACTGGGCTAATTGGACTAACCTACCATCGAAGGCCGAACCTTCTGGGAAACTTGGCTGCTTCTTTTATACCAGTTTTGGTTTTTGGTGGATATCAGCAACTTTCTTAAGTTTCTTTTTCGGCCGTGTCTTTTTTCCAGGTGAAGGGATCCAGGTGTGAAAGACTCTAGTCCTGGTGAATTTGTTGAAAAGGCCTCGATCTTGTTAAAGCGAACATAACCTGCCAAATCATACGATACCTAACTTGACCAAACCTAATCAATTCTAAACTAATCTAGGTTTTCCTGAAAACTATGTTTGCCGGGATCCATACTAGCATAGTTGCAGTCCCGGCATTGTGTCCAAGATAGGCTTGAAACAGTGGACCAACTGCATTTTCCTCGTATCTTTAAAAAGGGAAATGTTGAATTTAGTTGGAAGTATTAATTTAATTGCAAATTTTAATTTGGTTGACATTTGGTAGTTTTTTGTATCGTAGTTCTTGCATCATTGCATTTTTACAAGTGGGCTGAGATATCGGTAGATAATGTTAAGTTATTCCCGTGCTTTTGAACAATGAAATGTTAAGTTGTTCCCGTATTTTCAAACAATGAAATGTTAATTCCCACACTTTTGAACAATGAAATGTTAAGTTATTTCCATTGTACTCCCACTTATTCCCCCACTTTTACACAATACTTTTAACAATAGATATCAATGCTTTAACCTTGAACACCGTGAAAGACAAGTCATTTTGGAACCACATTTTTAAACAATGAAAGCCGAAAAGGTAGGGTTACAAGTAAGTTATTGTCCTCTTATCGCAACAATGAACGTTGATAAGCTGTTTTAGAAGTGGTTTATTGTTGATGCCGAGACCGCTTTTAACACAGCTTATAAACGTTCTTTGTTGCAATAAGAGGACAATAACTGGCTTGTCATCCTACATTGTTTTGCATTATTTCCTGCATTGTTTAAGCATTCTATTCTAAGCGCGAAAAAGAACTGCTTCGAGCCAAGGATCCTCAAATAAATCAAATGAAATCAACAGGCAAACCATAGAGGCAACACGACGCTGGAATCATTTCCTGAGTAGGCAGCCGTAGGGCAGCAGACAAAAAAGGAACAGATGACGATTACACCGTCTGATCTTTTCTTCATTCACAGTCCTCTGAAAGTTGTGATATCCACCACATTATTTAGGCAATTCGCCATTGATAAACATCAGTCGTCACCAATCTGGATACACTAACCTTATTTGAGTGAACAATTCCAGCTTCATGCCGTGATTGTGAGTGAGCGAAACGAACCAACAGCGGTTGGTAGCCAGTACATCCAACATTGCGATTGAACAAACTTAAAGAGAGTGGTTAACCACCAAATTAGCATTGCAGCATCTAGGCCTATCGAGTTCTCTCGCAGGAAGCAAAGGAATGCATAAAGCAAAACTTTTAAACGCTACAAACAAGCCACGTGACTCCTTAATTACTGAGTAAAAATTTGGTTACGCCCTCGTGCACCTGGAAACAAGATAAACTATTAAGGACATTAGTGCCACTAGATGGCGCTAGGGAAATTTCTTTATATTTTTCCGTGGCGCCATCTAGTGACACTAACGACGTTAATCGTTATAGGTTGTTCCCAGGTGCACGAGGGTGTACCAAATTTTTACTGAATGATGGAGTCACGTGGTTTGTTTGTAGCATTTAAAAGTTTTGCTTTGTGCATTCCTTTGCTTCCTGCGAGAGAGAACTCGACAGGCCTAGATGCTGCAATGCTAATTTGGTGGCAACCGGCCTTTAAGCATGTGAAACAAGCACAAACAATAGGCCACAACCTTGCCACTTTGACTCAACTAACGGCAAATCTGGACATTGGCAAATGTCGAAATTATGAACGACAACATCAATAGACATAAAATACTTACGGACAAAACAGGTAAAGGTGATGATTAGACCGTGAAATTCTCTGTACATTTACAAGTCTATGCAAATTATGACCGTGTCAATTTCACTGGAGGGTTAACGGCTAATTGGGCCACGGCAAATGGGAAAATTATGAATGAGCAAATTTATAAACATAAAATTCCTCCAGACAGAAAAGGTAGAGGGGACGATTAAACCGTCTGATTCTTCGTTCGTTCAGTCCTATGAAAGCTGTAAGACGTGATATCCACCTAAAACCAAAACTGGTATAAGAGAAGCCGCCAAGTTTCAAAAAAAAGGGTCGGCCTTTCAAAGCAGTGATATCATTCAACCGGGTAACGGCACCAAGGTTAATCCTGTTAGCCAAGTTAATCGCATTACTTTGGGCGTTAATGAAAACTTGAAGATTGCTACCGCCAGTACTTAACTTTCGAACTAATAGTAGGTGCGATTAACTTTGCTAACAGGATTAACCTTGGCGGCCTTTCCTTGGTTGAATGATATCATTAATTTGAAAGGCCGACCCTTTTTTGAAACTTGGCGTCTTCTCTTATACCAGTTTTGGTTGGATACATAGTAACGTGCATCCGTTCACGGCGACGTAAATATCTGCTTATTTTTGTGCTTCGTTTCAGTTCAGCTTTTAGTTCGTCCAGGTTGTTATAGTAAACTGGAGGAAACCCGTGCTACGCACGGCTGGTCTTCGCTCACTCAACACATCTTGTGACTCAAATCACTGGATGCACCGTTTTAAAAATTGGGCAGCTGTATACGTTGTGAAAAAAAATTCGCTGCTAATAATGTTTTGCTTGCTGAAGTCCGTTGGTACTGTCGTGCTTATTTAGGGGGGGGGGGGGGAGTAAGGGAGGACGGGTTATAGCTGTTCGGATGTTGTCGGGGGGGGGGGGGATTTGGAAGGGTAGGCCTGGGTGCGGAAGGAAATACGACGCTAGTAGATTTTAGTGATTAAGTTAATCCTACTCATAACAATACTCAAACGCAACCAGTTAGAGGATTTTCCTCAGTAATAACGAGATACATTTATTAAAGTTGAATAGTTAAGTGTCCGCTAAGGAGGAAAAAGAAAATGAAACACTAAAACTACTCAGACAAAGGAGCCGTAAAGCAGCGTCGTCACCCAAATTCGAGTCAGTAGGCACCGAACCTTAAAATAGCGTGGGATGAGCACATAAATATCTTCGTTGCTCGCACAGGTTATTTTGCTCACTATGGAAGAGACGAACACAAATTAATATCGGGCGATACAACACACTTCCTACACTGCACTAGAGACTTGCGCATTTCCACATAACAAGGCTAGTCACGCCCAAACTGAACAATTTAATACTTGGACTAACGCACTGAAATGGGTTTGTACAAATGGTCGTATCCCTCGTCGTAAGTATTAAGCCTGACCTCTACGCCATCTTCCCAACGCAAATGCTCGACTGTTATAGGCTAATATCGTTAATAGTAAAGTTAACTACCTTGCTTCAGACGGTTGCATTTTGCCAGATGATGTCAATCCTTCGAAGGAGAAGTGTAGTATTGAAGGTGAACAAGCTGGAAGTAGGCGTTCCCTTAGCCGACTCGTGGACTCAGGTGATTTAGCTCCTTGGGTCAGGCGTTGGGTGAAGCGGAGAGGGCGGAACCCTGGTTCAGTCACCAGGCAGGCACGCATCCGGTTTGGTGGACATTAGCATGTACTAGGGCTATAAGGGATCGTCGCAGAGCATGGCAGAAATTCAAGCGGGCTCGGACTGACATTCGTTGGTACGAATTTATTGGGGTCTCTGAGGAGACTAGATTTGTGTTGCGTAGAGAAAAGGCACAATATGGAATTCGACTGTGTGAATGTATCTCTCAGGGCTTACCTCTTTCTCGGGTCTGGGAATTAGTCAGGCCTGAGGACTCTCGAACATCTATTTCTTGGGTCTTAAAGTCAAGCAGGGGAGGTCCTGCTGGGCCCCAGAATGGCTCAGGCATTTAACGATAATTTCGCTGCCGTTTTCGCTGCTCCGAGAGGTCTCCCTCCACCCGGAACTCTTGGGGACATACATTTCCTCTGTTTCTGATCTCCCTTTGACGATAGTTGAGTTGGAGGCAGCATTGGACTCCTGCCGCCCAGACCGTGCAGTTGGTGTGGACAAAGTTTCCTATGCTTGTTTGAAGGGTTTAAATGATCAGGGGCGTAAGGAACTGCTTGCTTTCTATCAAAGTAGGTTTGATAGTGCACCTATCCCTCAATATTGGTTGGTCTCAATTCTGTCTCCTGTCTTGGGCAGGGGTAAGGCTCGAACTAGTGTTTTAAGCTACAGGTTAATTGCCATCCTCTCTTGTCCCCGGAAGGTGTGTGAGAGGGTACTGATTCGTAGGGTTACCTGGCAGATTGAGAATTCGGGGAAACTTTTTGGTGCCCAATTTGGTTTCTGGAAAAATAGGGGAGCCCAAGATGCAGTCTTGTTCCCTGAATCGGGGATTCGAGAAGCCTGGATAAATGACTGCTTTGCAGTGGTCGTTTTCCTGGACATCAAGGCTGCATATGATATGGAGGATGTGGCTTGGGTGGGCCATGCTTTGAGCGATTTGGGGGTAAGTCTCAAGTTGAAAGAGGCTGTGCTTGCACTTCTTGGCACTCGGCAGTTTGCTACTAGGGTTGGCGGTTACTGGTCCAGTATTTCTTCCACTGATAGGGGCCTCCCGCAGGGCAGCTGCTTAAGCCCGGCTCTCTTCGCGGTGGCAATTAACATGGTACTTATCGAGATGAATGCCGATGCTAACGTTGTCGCGTATGCTGATGATGTAGCCGCATGGGTGACGGGTAAGGACTTGTCCTTACTTCTTGCGATCCTGGAGGATGTTGTTTCTGATGGTTCGAGATTATTGGCAATGAGAAGGCTTGCCCTGTCTGGTGCAAAGACTGAATTGATGATATTTCGTAGAGGCCGGCCTTGCGAGGGTGCTCTTGTTGTGGATGGAGATGTTGTTAGGTCAAAACCCAAAGTTCGGTATTTGGGATTTTGGCTAGATTCCGAATTGAACTGGACTAGTGATGTTGCTGCTGTCAGGGAGAACATCTCATCACGTCTGAACATACTTGAATCTTTTGCATCTAACAAGTTGGTTGTCAAACAGGCTGTGGCTTCCACGTTCTACAGGGTGTATGTCCCGTCCTGTCCAGACTATCACCTTCCAATCCTTGCGAGCTCCAAACGGGCTTTGCAGGGAGTGCAAGTATCTTTAAATGACTGTCTGCATGTGGTTTCTGGTTGTCTACCATCGACTCCTGTTTCTGAACTTCTTGTGGAGACAGGTGAGCTTCCGGTGGACATCCGGGCTCATGAGCTTTTAATCAGGCTTTGTCAACGGGCTGTTTCTAGAGGAAAAACAGACCCTGTAGCATGGATAATCTTGGACTATGTTACCCTACCAGTGAGGGCAAGGGAGCTGTTAGGAGCTCTAGGTCTTGGGGCAACCTTGCTTCAAGCAGATGAACTTTGCGGCTTCCCAAATCCTATCACCCTACTTCCCCCTAGTCCCTGGGTCTGGTGTGGGGCAGCTCTGTTGGCAGTAAAGGATGTACGTTTTCCAAGTCTGATGGATTCACGCACTCAGGCTTCTATCTATTGTGATGCATCCTTTTGCAGTGAGACATTTCAGGGAGCGGTAGGGATTTTCCTTCCTAGTCTTCGCCTTGAGTTTAGCTATTTCCTCGAGTGTCTTCCATCTGCTTTTCTCGGGGAACTCGTTGCAATCTCAGTTGCATTAGACATTGGCTTGGACTTGCAGCTGCCACAATTTACTGTTTACTCTGATTCGGCTGCTAGCTTAGGTTTTCTTGGCCAATGTTTCCGTTCTATGGAGGTCTTGCACCCAATTGTAATGGAAATTGGGTGGAAGATCTTCTCTGCGACGCAATGTGGGGTCACTGTTTCTATTCTCTGCGTTAAGGGGCATGCTGGCATCCATGGGAATGAGGCAGCTGATGGTCTTGTCAGGTATGGATACGAGTCACGTGTTAACCAGCTTTATTTCCCAGTGGGTCCAAGAGATCTCCGTCCAGTGGTCTATGCACTGTCTAGGAGGCAGTGGCAAGCGAGATGGGAAGCAGGTACGACCGGGCGTGGCCTCTTTGACTTACACCCTACTACTTCAGTTCCTGTGGTATTGAGTAGTATGTCACGAAGGGATTCGGGCTTGATCTCTAGGTTAAGGACTGGTCATATACAGCTTCGGGCACACCTTTTTCGTCTGGGGTTATCGATGAGGTGGGTGTATCTGCAGAATGCATTGCTCTTAGCATACCATGCTGCAAAATTTCGTTTATTTTATGTTACTTGCCAAATAGCTATGTTAACGATGGTATACTGAACCTCTGCACGTTTGTTAATCACTCATTCAACCCCGGCTATTCAAATCTTTTGCTGGGCGATTTTAACCTCTCAACAGTTGATTGGGAGCGAAATTGCGCTGAGGACAGTCACCACGAGTATTTTCTAGATTTGGTGGGTCCCTTGGGACTCAGACAGCTTGTTGATCAGCCCACCAGGGGAGGAAATATTTTGGACTTGATTTTTACTCAAGACGACCGTTTGGTCTATGACCTTTGTGTGGGTGACTAATTTGGGAATAGTGACCACTGTGTTGTTAACTTCTCTGTAAACCTTTCCCAATCGGGTTCTGCAAATTTTTCGGCACGGGGGCATAACCATGGTAAGGGAAATGAAAACCTTGTAAAATTCAAATCTTCGCTTGCATCAGTTGATTGGGACAGCCTTATTTTTAAGACTCATCCTTGTATCGATCAAGCTTGGACATGTTTCCATCGTGTGCTCATTGACCATATTGACGGATGTAGGGATGTGCCTAGTACCGCCATAAAAGGTAAAATTTCAACCCCTCGGTACATTCGTAATCTTTGCCATCGCAAATTAAAGCTTTGGAGAAGTTATAAGAAGAAACCGAACACAACTACCTTGGTTGCATACAATGTTGCGCGAAAACTTTATACTGAATCTGTGGAAAATTGGTCCAAGGAACGGGAAACTACAGTAATCCGGGAGGGAAACTCTACGGCCCTTTTTAAATTCTATCGCCGTAATAATGCATCAGCTAGACCCCTACCTCCTCTTAAAGTTGACAGTGCCTTCATTTCCGATAATGCGGAGAAGGCGGAGGCTTTGGGTGAAGTTTTCGCTATGAACACCATTGCTGACTACAATGCGATAACTCCGCCGCTAAGACAGATTTCCAACCCTACTGTAACATGTACTACAGTATCTTTTCCGCAGAGCTTAGTTGTTTCCGCTCTTAATAAACTCAAACCTAGTAAATCTTGTGGACCTGATGGCCTATCAGCATTTCTTCTCAAAACTTTAACCTCTGAAATAAGCTACCCCTTATCCAAACTCTTTACACTGTCTTTTTTACAAAGTAAGCTCCCACAGATTTGGAGACAGGCAAACGTGATCCCAGTTTTTAAGAAGGGCTCCCCTTCGGACCCCCTAAATTATAGGCCTATTGCATTAACATGCGTGGCTTGTAAAATCATGGAAACCATAATCCGGGATAAACTAGTTCGTTTTTTGAGTGAACATTCGGTTATTCGTATGGACCATTCGGATTCGTTCCGCACAGGTCTGCTACACACCAATTACTGGTGGTCCTAGACCACTGGACTAGCGCATTGGATGTAGGTGCTCTTTCGGACACTGTGTATTTCGACTTTAAAAAAGCATTTGAGTCCGTTATTCATCGCAAAGTCCTCCTTAAAATAAATTGTTGCAGTATTGGGGGTCTCCTTAAAAGTTTGCTAGAGTCCTTCCTCCATGAACGCCTCCTGAGGGTACAAATTGAAAACTCTTTTTCTTCCTGGTCAAAAGTGCCATGTGGTGTTCCCCAGGGATCTGTTCTTGGTCCCCTTCTATTTGTAATTTATTTAAATGACTTGAAATTCGAAAACTGTAACATATTTGGGTTCAAGTTTGCGGACGACCTGAAGATTGGTACCGCGACTGTCGACTCGTCACTTTCCTCGGATCTGGAGGCTCAAATCCAAAATGTGGTTCATTGGTCGAAACAATGGCAGCTCCCCCTTTCCATCCAGAAATGCCACACTTTTTATGTAGGCAAACGGGATCATTGTTCAAGGTATACACTGGACCATTGTCTCCTGCCCGCTTCTGAAGAAGTGTGTGACCTCGGGATTTGGTTCACCCAAAATCTTAAATCTTCTCTACATTGTAGGAAGGTTTGTGCCTCAGCTTACCGTAGGTCCGCCATAGTAAATCGGTGCTTTACTTCTGGTAACACTGCTACGAAGGTCTGGGCTTTTAGAGTCTTTGTGCGCCCGTTACTTGTATATGCAACTCCTGTCTGGTCGCCTTATTTGGCACGCGACATCGATTTGATTGAGTCTGTCCAGCGTCGCTTTACGAAAGGCCTTCCTGGACTTAGAAATGTTGCATATGGGGTTCGCCTGGAGAGTTTGGGACTTGAACTTTTGGAATTGCGTCGAATTAAGTTTGATCTGATTCTTACATACAAGATTTTACACCACTTAATTGAGGTGGATCTTCCTTTTTTTGATCGGGCTCCAGGTCTGATCAACACGCGGGGTTACAATTGGAAACTGTCTGTTCAATCGGCTCGTCTTGACTGTCGACATAACTTCTTTTCGGTAAGAGTAGTGCCTATTTGGAATGACCTTGGGGTTGAAACCGTAAATGCAGCTTCTGTGGCCTTGTTCCGTAAAATGCTTAACTCCGAACCCTTGGAAAAATTTCTTAAACGGCCTCTCTCTGTTTCCAACTAAGTTTAAGTTTTTTGGGGGCTTCTTCTTTTAATTGTGGATTGGTGCAAGCGGCTCTCCAGCCCTTCCGACTTCCTTCCGCTGGTTGTAGGCGGTAAATATGTATATTATTATTATATACCCCTGTCTGTGTCTGTGGTCTCGGTGAAGAGACGGTGACACATTTCTTGCTTTCATGTCCCCTTTGGGTTGCACAGCGGCGTTTGCCATTAAATCTTAGGGATATACCCTTACGGGAAGTCCTCGGAGTGCCACCGCATCTGATGAGTGCACGTCACTCTCTTAGGACGGTTCTCCCTTTCTGTAAAGCAACATGGCGTTTTGACTGATTTGGTTTTGGGTTTTTGCTTTTCTGTGGTTACTCGCCCTCCTTGCCATCTGGTATTTTTCTTTTAACTTTACTGTATCATTGACTCTTGAACTTATTATGGTTTCTGTTCTCATTGATAATTGCTTAGGATTAAGTTAGGTTAGGATTGTGTTAAGTTTAGTTTACATGAGCGAGTGGTATTGTAGACCTGTTAAGCTCAATAAAATTCAAAAAAAAAATAAATAAATAAATCGCCAATATAACAATATCTCATTATTATTTTTATTTTATTTATTTATTGTTATGAGAGCCAAAAGGATCTGTATATTCCATGCGCTCTACTCTACTTAAGCTATTTACTACAGCGGCACCAAATATCCTTACAGACCATAGGAAACCAGGCTCCAACTAGACCCTATTACCCACATTCCAAAAACGCCTGGTCGTCTTACAGAACTTTAAAACCACCCTGTACGGCACCCTTTGACCACCCCACGAGGGAGGCAACTTCAACGCATCACCCACCACACCACCACTAACAAGTGGTGGCACACGTAACCCATCCCATAGTGGACACCGAAACAAAAAATGGTCAACAGATTCATCCTCTGTGGCGCAGGCGCAAAGCGGCGATGTACACCAGCCCATACGATGCATGTGTGCACGCAGACTCACATGCCCTGTACGGAAACGCGACAACAGACTGGCATCTCTCCATGGCAACCGATCCAAAACAACAGGCCGCCCAACAGACTGCAGCACTTCATATAGCCTTCTGCCAGTAGTACTCTCATCCCAAATTGTCTGCCACTGCGAATTCTCAATTGCCAAGAGCACTGGGCGCAGATCCTTATAACCAATAGGACAACGTAAGGGATTCGTCCTAGAGCGAAAGCCCTCACGTGCGAGCCCATCTGTCACTTCATTGCCAAATATGGCAGAGTGACCTGGTACCCACGTAATAGATACCCTAACTCCCCCTTGCAGGGCTGACAGTAGTTTCCTACTTACATCCACACTAAGAGGATGATCCACGTCAAGAGACGAGATAGCCTCTCTCAGGAAAGCAATACCAGTTCTCGAATCCGAATGGACCACAAAGCTACTGACCCCTAGGGACAAACCCTCTTCAATAGCTAACGAAATTGCCATGAGCTCCCCCAAAAACGCCGACGGTAATCCAGAGACGAAATACGACCGTTCCAAACACAATTCCTGTACAAATATGCCCACTGCTCCTTCCCAAACATCCTTACAAACGGAACCGTCACAAAATATGTTCACTGTGGTACCAGGCGTGGGCGGCGCATCCCAAACAGAGGACAACAGACTGCACCACGACCAGGGACAAAACACCAAAGTTACCTTAGGGTCCAAGAACACAGACAGTTGAGGATCCAAAAGTAACGTTGCTCCAAGGCCCAGAGCACCTGATTTTTTCCTAGCCGACTCCCTAAGTGTCATAAGCGCACTTATAATGCATGCGACAGGGTTCCTCCAACCCCTTGCAATGGCCTGGTAGCAATGTGTAAGGAGGAGCCTCTTCGCCCGCACACTCACAAGACACTCACCCGATTCTATGTGAATGGCATGAATAGGGGTTGACGGGAGACACCCCAGAACAACTCGCAAACACTCGTTTACCAACACCTGTATTGACTACATGGGACCTGTAGCACCCGCCAAAATAGGCAGGTGGAAATCAATACTCGCCCTGACATACAACCTATACATTATCGTGATTACAAAACGGCTGGCCACTAACTCATTTGTCGTTAGTGATTTCAAGACACCCAACCGGGACATCACCGATTTCCTGACAGCTGCCACATTACTTCTGCAAGTCAGCTGCGGATCAAGGCTGATTCCCAAATACCTGACACAAGTTGACGCATGCACCAGGGTGCCACCCACAGTTATAGAACCTGACCACAGTGCACCCCTAGCAAAAATCATGAGTTCCGTCTTTTGAGGAGAAAGGCACAGGCCTCTCTGAGCCAACAGCCCCTCACCCCTAGCTACAATTCCCTCTAGAGTTGCCAGGAGACTTTGCAAATCATCCCCCACAACCCACACAGCCACATCGTCGGCATAAGCGACAACATTGCCATCTGAGTCCAAGTCAATCAAAACAGCATTGATGACCAAGGCGAACAATGCAGGACTGAGGCAGCTCCCTTGCGGGAGGCCTCTATCCGTGGACCGGTACTCCGACCAATCGCCATCTGCCTTAGTAGCGAACTGCCTACCGGCAAGAAGGGCCATAATTGCACGTGACAACTGTACATTGACCCCAAGAACAAACATGGCATGTTCCACCCAATTGACATCCACCATATCGTACGCGGCCTTTATATCTAGAAACACGCACACAGCGATCTTACCACCACTCCACGCCTGCCGTATGCTTGCCTCCAGATACAAAACCGCGTCTTGGGCACTGCGATGGCACCTGAAACCAAATTGAGCCCTGAAAAGAGTTTCAGATGTCTCCTACAACCACATTAAGCGGCGAACCAAAATCCTTTCATAAACCTTTCTTGCACATGACAACAGAGTGATGGGTCGATAACTTGTGACCGCAGTGCGCTGCTTGCTACGTCCTAGAACCGGGACCAAAACAGAAAACATCCAAGCCGCTGGCGGCGGAGCACCCTCAAAAACACGCTGAAAGAAAGCCACCAAATCCACACGGCCCATATCACAAAGGGACTTCAAGTCACCATAACTAACTGAATCGATCCCCATAGCACTGCCCGTACGACAATGAGCCAACGCAGCCTCCAATTCGCCAACCGTAATTGGCGAGGCAGACTGTTCTGACTGTTGCACATTATCCCAAGTCACAGCCGGTGGAGGCGCACCTCTAGAAGAATTGTATACCTCCGAAAAATTAGCATTAAAGGCTTTCGCCATCTCTAGGCCACGGAGAACTTCTCCATTATTACCCAAAATCCATGCAATTGACGTACGTGAATCCAGCGGATGCACAAGTTTCCAGACCTGGGCTAGAGGGAGCCCAACAGAAACCCTCTCACACAGTCGTCTGCCAAACGATGCATTTTCTCTACGAAGAATAACCCGAGACTCTGATGCCGTTCCCACAAACACATACCACCGTTCATCCGTAGGAAACCGACGGAACCGCTGCCAGGCATGGCGTCTGTCTCGAACTGCCATGGTGCACACTGTGGTCCACCAAGCAGGAGCACAACCACTCCTACCACGCGTCCCAAATACCCCATTTGATGGTTTTTTAATCCACTGCTTTACCCAATCCCCAAATGCACCCATCTCAACTTTCGGACGGGCCATACCTCTGCCACCTCCCGTCTGGTCCTGCTTGCCTTGTAATAGAGCCACTGGGAGGTGATCACTGCCTCTGAGATCTTGTGAAACCTCGAAGGAGAAGCAGTGAGCAAGCCCCAGGGAACACAAATACATATCCAATACCGATTCTTGGACAGAACCCCCACACCGCCTAAAGAAAGTCGGGGTGCCATTCTGCACGACCTCTAAACCCAATTCTGCCAGCGTAGCAACAAACATCCTACCCCGAGTGTCACAGCAATCACTCCCCCACACCCAGTGATGTGCATTAAAATCACCCCCCAGAACTAGTGGTCTAGGGAGAGACTTTACCCATGCCACCCAATTAGCTTTGGACACAGCTCCTGTAACGTGAACGAAACCCACAGTCAACCAAGCCCCATTAACCCAAACATTTATCACACGAGTATCAACGTGCGGGCACACTGGAACGACAGGCAACACAAAGGGAACCCAGGCCTTTATATACAGCCGAACCCCGGAAAGACCAGGACCCGCAATTCCACTAAACCCAGGTAAATAGGGAGTTGAGCCCACTTGGAGCCTGGTTTCCAATAGGCCCAACAGATCCAATTTAGTACACAATGCTTCAATTTCATCAAGCTTACTAAGTGCACCATGCACATTCCATGTACAGACCGAGAACTCTAATGGGAAAAAAACAATCTAACCTAAGACATACACACGCAAACACCTATGATACATCAACATTGTGACCAACGTCCAGGTCACACTCCATGGCTGCTCCACTAACTGCAGCCACATCTCCAATTGGTTCCACATTAGGTGTTTCAAGGTTCACTCGCACTAACGAAACCCCACCCTTGTCATTACACATATCAGGAACCTCTTCCACAGATCCACCTGTCTCATTCGCAATAAACCAACCAACTTCCTGTAAATTCTCAAAGGTAGCCGCTTCGTTTACAAGCACACTAGAAACAGAAGCACCCAATTGCTGTTGTTGCAGTTGCGACTGCTGAGACTGCAATGCTTCACAAGCCAAATTCAAGCCAGATCTGTGATGATCACCACTTTGATTGCACTTAGTCACACTCGCTTCCACGTCCTGCAATGGCCCAAACCTATTCGTATCCACTGCTTTAACCTTTGCTGCAGTTGGTGAAACAGCAGGGCTCAATTTCTTCTTTCTAGCGCTTCTCTTTTTCCTGGGTGGGGAGATCCAAGGATTCATTGACTTAACACACACCTCATTAGACCGACCTGCAGCCACCGTAGTATTTGTAGATTGGTCCGGGGCCTGGGCCTGGGCCTGGTTTTGGGCCTGGGCCTGTACAGGAACCACAATGGCCGGAAGTTGAACTGGGGGCTGAAAAGGAACAGGAACCACCGACTCCGTCCGATTTTCTTGTACTCCACGTCGATTCACAGCTTGAACCCGGTCACAAAAATGCACACATGGTTGTGATGGGAACACCGACCTACAGTAAACAGCTGGGCATACCTTTCTCACGTGCCCACGTGTGGAACAACGAAGGCACAACGGTGGTCTGTCCGCGACTACCAACAATGCTCTTATGCCCTTCACTCCAACTGTATCCGGAAGGTCACCCAAGAGAACACTATCCTTCAATTTGAGGGAAACTAACCTAACACCAGTAGCACAATGAGTAACACCCTGCAACGAGTGCATTTCCAAAGTGTGGCTAACTAACAATCCGTAATTTAGTAAAGCACACCCTATCTCTTGCTCAGTGATTTCGATAGGAAGCCAATGTACTCTAATCTTAATAATTCTGTCACACAGATCATACAGACGACTCCTGTAAGAGTTCAACACTAGCTCCTTATGCCGCGCCACCTTCATTTTCCTTTCTTCATCAACGAAAGCCACTTGAATTACATTGCTTGCCCGCAAAGTACAAATAGCAGTAACCAACTTCAAGTCAATGATTGCACTGAGGGCATCTTTCACCCATTGCACCAAGTAGGGCTTACCTTCTTGACACCCAATTACAATTAACGACTTCGTCATCGACACGTTCGCAAGTCCACCACCATACAAATTCTTTACCCACTGCAGGTCTCCGGCATCCTCCTTCAACTTGAACACGCCGCCCTCTCTTCGTTCGTCACCACCACTTGCCAAAGTTTTCGCATATGTCTTTTGCTTAACTACTTGATCGTTGCCGCTTTGATCTTTCATGCGCTCATACACTCCATTGTGCATTTTTCGTATAGCATGCACACTGTTACTGTCTTCTCGACCATTGTTTGTTGGGATATTGTTCTCTACAACCCCACTTGGCCTAACTTCCCCATCCGCCAGCACACTTCTACTTGACACACCATAACACCTTAAGTCAGTTTCTCCAATGCCTGCTTCTTCTGCTCTCCGTTTTACTGCTTCAAACTTTTCTTCCTCCACAACACCAACATCCACTTCTGCCTGCGTCAGCAAACCCTCTAGCTTCAAGTGGATCATTAGCATTTTCACCTGCTCCGTTATTTTACGACGATCATTTACTGAAGTCCCATTGTTCCCATTGTTGACAACTTCATTGTTATTTAACACCATTTCACTTACTTCATCTTGCTCCGGTATTTTCCCACCCGTCACACCGTAAAGTTCTAAATCCCACTGGCTGATACCCAAACCAACAGCTTCCGTGCACAATTCACTGAACTTTTCATTTGATACAATACCCGAATTAATCTGACGTTGTGTGATTGTCCCTTTTTCTCTCTGCCTTAGCAGAAAACGGGCCTCACGAACGGGCCTCGCCATCTTACCTACATAGGTCGTATTGTTACCGACCACTTTGGAAGGCAGCAATGATAAGACTCGTGCTCTGTAGTTATTGCTGCTATCTACTTTGAAACAATTTAGCTCAGATGTGAAGGCACGCATCTGCCAAATAAATAAGCTATTTTATCGTTTATATATAACTGCCAATTTCGGGGCCAATTGCCCTCGAAATTAACAACCTAAGTTAGTTTGATTTAAAACTTGCCCGTTTATGGGAAACACGGATTCTTTTATTTTCCCCATCAACAATCAACGATTTAGACTAAATTGTTAGGCACCGTAGCAATGACATAACACGTGCACGAAAAATGAAAAGCGAATAAAGTGATTGTTACTTACTTATACTTAACTTACTTATTAAGACTGGCGAGCCAGTGTTAGTAAGGGTCGACCTAGAATCTCTGTGTTAAACTCTTAACTTTGACAGCTTGTAACTCCGTCAAAAGTAAACATCTTTAAACGAAATTTGGAATCTAGCCTTGACTAGTCAAAGCCTGTCTGCAGTCCAAAAATTGTGAAATTCAGTAGAGCCAAACCCGAGATACAGAGAGGGGCCAAATAGACAACTTCTTGTTGTGTTGTTGTTGTTCTGGGGATACTTTCATCTGTCCTCTCTACAGGGCAAACAATTTGTACTATAAAGCTAGGTCTTAGCTTTTACAGGTATTGCTCTGTAGATGTGCCCTTTTCGTAGGGCCTTTTCTAATTGGTCAAGTGATTCAGCGTTTACGGAGCTCTAAACGACCAGATTGATTGTTTTACACTGTTTTAAACATTGTTATTATGCAATAATGCCAATTAACAAACGCCAGCTGCAAGACGTAGAACGAAGATTAAAGAATTTGCATCTATTATCAACACTGGTGATAGCCAATGTTAGTAAGGGTCAGCCTAGGGTCTCTGTGTTAAACTCTCAACTTTGACCGTCAACTGCACTGTTTTACAGTATAGCTGCAATTCTAACAGTTTCACGAATTAATAAACAAAAACGGAACGTTAAATGTTTAGAGTAAGGGTCTAAAAGTCAAAACCTAGAAGGAACACGGACAAGCTTTGACAGTCAGGGTCTAGGTGAAATTTTGTCAGTAAGAGGCTGGTAAATTAGACCCTTACCATCCGGTGGTCAGCAATAAATATATTTTGGCGAAAAACTGTAAAAGTAGGGTAAGAACGAGATTGAGTTGTCCCTCCATCCATCCTCCCACAACCGGAAGTGACGCCATTACCCCCACTTCCGGTCACCTGACAACAGTGGGGGCGTCACTTCCGTCACGCGATGAAAAGTGTAGGACGTCGCTTCCGGTTTTTCGTCAATCTGGAGGATGGTGAAAAAGTGCTTTTTGCTACCTTTTTTTTTTAGTTTTCATCTATCTGGAGGGGGTGGAAAAAGTGCCTTCTGCTACCTTTTTTTTTCGTTCTCAATCTGAAGGATGGTGGAAAAGTGTCTTTTGCTACTTTTTTTTCCGTCTATTTGGAGGAGGATAGGAAGTAACCCCCACTTTTTTAGTTTTCATCAATCTGGAGGATGTGGGAAAGTGCCTTTTGCTACTTTTTTGCATCCTTTGGCTACCTGCGTGATACGTCACTTATGACGTCACAGTGTGGTTAATGACGTCACGTGATCAAAGTGGGGATAATGACGTCCGGTTTTCGTCAATCTGCAGGTAAGTGCTTTTTGTTACCTTTTTTTTTTTCATCGATCTGGAGGATGGTGGGAAAATGGCCTTGCTACTTTTTTTTCGTCAATTTGGAGGAGAAGTGATGCCCCCATTTTTTCGTTTTCATCAATCTGAAGGACCCCTCCCCATGACGTCACTTTCAGTGGAAGTGGCTCTGACTATGATCGTGGTGCATGTTAAATGAGCTTTCACATGCAAGCTTTAGAATATTCTTTACAGGGAGTGAGCTTTAAACGGAATTGGCAGTAATCCAGGACTATAATTTTTTACTTCCTGCTTCAGTCATACGAGGTGAATGAGAGTAGGCTGACCGTGACAGCTGTGTGAAATTAGTCACGACTGCTGCAGAGCTAACATATGGTTGATCGTCTAAGGTTATTTGCAAGTTTCTCACGTTTTTGGTAAGTAAAGTACAACTACTTGACTATTTTATGTTTCTAAATTTATTAAAAAAAGTAATTGATCAGAACCTGCTGTTTAGCCAGCTGCAGGGTGCATTGGATTAAAGTGTCAGTCAAAAGCAATGTTACTGTATCTTGTCAACACTGCTGTAAGACCGCATTTCTTAGGCCTAAAAAATGCGTTTTTTTTTTTAACTGGTTGCTGCAGCGAGTGGAAGCTTTTCTTTTACACATTTACAACGTTAATGTATGTTTCACACGTTTTTTTAGGATAAGAAATTGGTTGTCACGGCGTTGTTGAATTGATTGGATGGCTAAAAATACGTTATTTTTTTTTTTTAACTGGTTAACAACCTTCGCGATTTTCAGCGAACATTTCTTTTTTCTGATTTACAACCTTAGTGTATATTTTGAACATTTTTAGGATCCGTTCACATATTAATGGCTTGACCAGACTATTTAGCACCCTCTAGGTCCAGGTTTACTATTTAGCACCCTCTAGGTCCGGGTGTACTATTTAGCACCCTCTAGGTCCAGGTGTACTATTTAGCACCCTCCACAACCGGGTGTACTATTTAGCACCCAGTAGGACCGGGTGTACTATTTAGCATCCCCTGGGACCGATTCCAAAATTTCGAAGTAAAACAAAAAGTTAACTCTTTTTAATGATATTTTGCGATTAATAACAAAAAAGAAGAAAGAAATCATGGATTCGAGTTCAATAATTTTAACGAGAATAGGTGCCGAACTGAGTTGCAATTTAAAAATTCCCATATACCTAGACCCTAAAAAAGAGTACGAAATGGCGCTCGTCTCCTTGGATACGTACTACAGTATTTTCAACGTACACGCTGACAATAACGAATTTTTGTACACCATTGATGGTGGAGCGAATTGGATCGAGGTGCGAGTCGTTCCCGGCGCTTACGAAATTTCGAACTTGAATAATTTTATACAGTCTACTTTGGACGGAAGTGGTCACGAAAAAAATGCCATCGTTTTAGAACCGAACCATAATACTTTAAAAACTAATTTGGTTATAAATAATCTGCTCTACGGTGTTTCGTTTCTGGGAGATAATAATTTAGGAACTGTTCTAGGGTTCCTTCGAGGAACTTATACTAAAACTCAGCAAGGTCAAAAATCCGTGGATATAATGGGGCTCAATACAATTTTCGTTCATACCAACATAATCGGGTCTTCCTACGTGAATGACGACACTCAACCTTGCATATACGCTTTTTATCCGGGAGTGCCACCGGGTTATAAGATGATAATTTCCTCTCAAAATTTAATTTACCTTCCCGTAACTCCCGACAAGATTCGTAATATTCGTATTTGGTTAACTTCTCAAGATAACGAAATGATAAATTTAAACGAGGAAACCCTTACCGTCAGACTTCATCTGAGGTCTAAAAAATAATTTTGTACGTATTAAAAAAAGAATGTTAGTATTCGAAAGAAAAAAAAAATAATTGGAAAAGGATTCATCGTAGATAATAATCAATTACGGGCGAAAAACGCAGCATTCATCAAATAAAGAGCGAGAAGATGAGTTTAACGGAACATTACCTCGATATAAACGAATCTTTACAACAAGATTCTTCCATGGAGAGCTACGCATTTCGCGAATATAATCATCATTCATCAAATATATAATGAGAGCGAGAAGATGAGTTTAACAGAACATTAGCTCGATATAAACGAATCTTTACAACAAGATTCTTCCGTGGAGAGCTATGCATTTCGCGAATATAACCGAATAGTAGGAACCAATTTAAACAACGTCAATTCGGAAATTAGGATCGTAATCGAAAACCAGGATTTGTTCCTACACGTCGCAAATAGTTATCTTCTCATTAAAGGCAGGTTACTGAATGCAGACGTTTCTAGTTTTGCCGATGCGGACGTAGTGTCTCTCATCAATAATGGTTCCATGTACCTGTTTTCCAGCATTAAATATCACTTGGGGGATAAGCTAGTGGACGAGTTAAATTACCCCGGTTATGGGACTCTCATGAAAGGTCTCCTTACGTACGGTTCGACCGATCAAGCGTCGTTGCTGGGGAACTGCTGGGCATTAGATGCGGCAGAATCTTCCGCGGCCAGTTTGAACGATAACATCGGATTCAAATTACGGCATTCCATCATCGTAAAGGAGA
Source organism: Lithobius niger (assembly GCA_023313725.1). Classification (NCBI taxonomy): domain Eukaryota; kingdom Metazoa; phylum Arthropoda; class Chilopoda; order Lithobiomorpha; family Lithobiidae; genus Lithobius; species Lithobius niger. The sequence goes on from JAHWFP010009646.1 coordinate 57,026, forward strand.
CGACTCCTAAAGGAAGCTTCTCGTTCGCCATTCCCTTAAAACACTGCATGGGATTTTTCGAAAATTATGACAAGGTGCTGTACGGTGCCAAGCATGTACTAACGTTGTCTAGGGCGAGCAATGACGATGCTGTATTCGGGGCAGCAGCAACAGCCGTTGGGAAAGTTGAATTGAGTAGCGTTTCGTGGCACGTAACCACATCCGACGAGCAAAAACTTAGGCTTTGTAGCTACATACAAGGTGGGATGAATGTGGACTTGGGTTTTAGGCACTGGCATTACGATACTTGCGAACTTCCTCAGAACACTAGTTTCACATGGCGCGTGCTTACTACTTCGGCCGTCGAAAAACCGAGGTGGGTCATTCTAGCTCTTCAGACTGATAGAAAAGATGCGCAAACTAAAAATCCAGCCGTATTCGATCACTGCAGTCTTCAAGACGCTCACGTAATTTTAAATTCCGAACGTTACCCGTTCTTGGACTTGAACGTAAATTACGCTACAGGAGAATACTCAATCCTGTATAGAATGGCTCAAGAGTTTAAACGCGCTTTGTACGATGTCGGGGACTTGTGTATCGATTCGGTGCAGTTCGAAAAGACGTATCCTCTAGTGGTTTTGGACTGTTTCAAGCAGTCTGAGAGACTTCAGTCCGGCATAGTCAACGTACAAGTAAAGTTGAAATTTAACGCCGCGGTTCCAGCTAACACGACGTGCCACGCGCTGTTGATCGGTGATAGAAAAATGAGTTTGAAATTGGATAAAGGCAAAGTTGAAGTGATTTATTAAAAAAAGAGAGATGGTGAAACAAAAAACGAAAACAAGTAAAATCGGAAAAAAACGGAACGGGGTGAAAAGAAAAAACATCGCGAAACGAGGTGGGTTTTTACCATTGTTGGCATTGCTCGGACCCATCTTAGCCGGTGTAGGTGGTCTAGCAGGAGGTGCCGCCGGTATCGCCGCTGCAGTTAAAAAGAGCCAGAACGATGTTATGGTAATGGAAGAAATGGTGAGACATAACAAAAAGATGGAAGGTTCAGGGTTGAAACGTAAAAAGAAAAAAAAGCGAATCGTGGCAGAGGGCTCTTTCAAAGGCCAGTGAAGGTCTGATCTAAACACACGCTAGTGTGTCACGCCAAGTTAGGCAACAAACATCACAACAAACATCACATCAATTCAATTGTTGAGGTTGTAAACCATTGTAGCGCTACGCCATAGCGTCAGTGTCTTATATCTTGAAGCATAGTTGGGCACATTTCAGGTACTTTTCAGGTACAAAAATTAACTCGTGTTTGAATGCCAGCAATGCTGCTTTCAATGCTAAATCTGCCCCTCAATAACGTTGAAAATGTGTTACTACCTAGTCCGCTCATCCCCATGTTAAATCCCATAGGGTGATTATTCATCGATTCCGAGATAACGGGAAGGCTTCCAGCTATGAAATTGGACGAATGGGTGCAGTACAATACGAACTGCGTACCTTTCATGGTTTGGAGCTTGGGGAAGTAACAGGAATGGTGTGGGAGGGCGCGTAAGTACGAAAATATTGTTATAACCATTGTTAGTATTGTTGGCATCGTCTCTCATTGGACGGCCAAAGTTCCAACAATCAGAACGTGTGGCTAGGCACACACTAGTGTATCACGATAAATCTAAACAATGTTACAAAGAAATTGTATTCACTTCCAATTCACGAAAAATAAACTAAGTGTAAAAACTTAGCAACATAAACAAAGCAAAACACTGGTAAGGAGGCCACCAAGTTGAGAGTGGTTCGGTCCTTCAAAATAGTGATATCAACACACCAAAACTAATTAAATACGACAAATTACAACGAAATTAAAACCAAACCAAAAACCAATAAAAGGTGACTAAGTTGAGAATGGTTCGGCCTATAGGCAAAAGATAGTAGGAAATTGTTGAAAACCAATTTCTTGTTGACGTGACACTTTATTACTCAATTTCACGGTAGTGGAGTTGAGTCAATACACAATTAAAAAAAAAGGAGTGATATCATATCAAAAACCAGAACTGGTAAAAGGGGTCGCCAAGTTCCGAATGGTTCGGCCCTTCAAAGGAGTGATATAAACACACAAAAACATTCACCAACTTAATCGCACTGAATACTTTGGACGTTAAATGAAAACTTGAACATTGCTACCGAAAGTAGCAATGTTCTAGTTTTCATTTAACCTTCGAATAATTAAGCGGTGCGATTAAGTTGGCGAATGTTTTTGTGTGTTGATATCACTCCTTTGAAGGGCAGAACCATTCGGAACTAGGCGACCCCTTTTACCAGTTCTGGTTTATGATATGTCGATTTTCCTAAACTGTTAACGAATCTCGATTTAAACAGATTAGTCAAAGTTTTTTAAATTCCTAAATACAGAGGTACTTTTAGCAAGGATCGTCTGCCGTTAAAACCTAAACCTCGTGGCGAATGCGGCATCGTTAATCTCAAAAATTTTCATGATGGAAACGGAAGACATTGGGTGGCTTATTCGACAGTTACTGACATACTCTGTTATTTCGACAGTTTCGGCAACCTCGAACCACCGACATTCATTTGGGTATTTGGGTCCCGTTAAATACAATTACGACAGGGTGCAAAATTTTAATCAAACATTGTGCGGTCATTTCTGTTTATTTTTTCTAACTTTATCGTGCAAGGGATACGATTACGAAGATGTTTTAAGACAGTGAGCTGTTTAACTTGGTTATCCCCATTGTTCTTCGTATGGATTGGTATATGGTCTCTGCTTTGACCATGGTATACAACGAGTCTTGGTTAGGTATATATCTATGTGGTAATCTTTATCTTCCGTGCTTGCCGTATCAGCCATTATATAAATTGCGTTACCATCGCGCACTATGATCGGTATTTCCGTTACTTAGAGTTGATGGTTGGAGAAGTCTCTCGGGACCGAGATAAACTTGAAATCCTTTGTCTTTGGGTGTACTTTCCGACAAATCAAAAAACTTAGTTATTAAACACCGTATCTTTATATCTGGAGGGTCTGAACTAGGTACATAGTCTCCGCTACTTCCTATACTCATTCCCAGGATATACCAACCGGATGTTGATAAGTAGTATTAGAGAGGATATTTATTGTTACACGTGAAAAAGTGACCTTTAGGGTAGGACTCGTTCCGCGAAAAGTAACTATACAGTCGATACGTGGATTTATATATCTTTCCATCACAAAACCGACGTTTTCAAAATGATTCTTGGCTTCCTTCGCGTCTAATGGGAGTTTTTTTTCTACGTTTAAAGTAACCATTCGACTATCGACGTAACCCTTAGTAGCCACGTCATGTTCCGCGGTTGGAGGGACCGAAAATTTGATTCGTCTATTTTTTGCATCGAGTACCCCATCCTCGTCCTCGTTCAACACCGTTTGAAGTTTGTCTATTTCGTAGGCATCTCTAATACCCTCGAAGAAATAGTCTCTATTAACAGCTTCCGAAGGGCTTTCGGGGCTCGTCAGGTTACTGATTCGTTTATTTTTTGCGTCGAATATGTTGTGAGAGTCCATGATCAAGGCATTGTCAAGTTTGGTTTCTAATTCGTTTATACCGAGAAGCTTCGCGTCGATGTATTCTTTATTCGTGGCATCCTTAGATTGTGTGGGTGATGCAACGTCCTTGATTCGTTTACTTTTTGCATCGAGCAGTCCATCGGGACCTTCCTTCAAAGCGTAACCGAGTTTGGTTTCCACTTCGTTTACGACGAGAAGCTTCGCGTCGACGTATTCTTTATTCGTCGCATCTTTAGATTGTGTGGGGGATGCCAGATCCTTGATTCGTCTATCTTTCGCGTCCAGTTGACTATCGGCACTTTCCTCCAACGTAGTTTTTAAATTTTTTACATCTATCAACTGAGAATAAGTCACCGCATCTTCGGGATCTATACCAGCAGCTAGATTAGTTAAGCAATTCATTCGCATGTCTGATACAGTTTTTGAATCGACGTAATCCTTAATCGCCGCATCCTTAGATTGCCGCATCCTCAATCCTACGTCGGCTTTAAATTTTTTTTACTTCATTTTCTAATTCGGTAAATTGGGAATAAATTACGACATCTTCAGGTTCTGTAGCAGCTCTGAGTTTAGTAAGTCGCTTATTCTGCTTGTCGTAATTATGGTTCAGGTCTAATATAAATCCTATACCCGAAACCCATTTAACATCTCTTTGCGTTCGTTTCAAAGACTGTCCAAATTTATTAACCGGCATTTTGACGATTCTTTTTTTTTATATATAAACAAAAGGAATAAGAAATTTCAAAAATGTCTCATTCTACCTGGTATGGAAATCTTTCGAGTCTGTTGCAATCAAATTCTCTAGAAGTTAAGACGGAAAATGCGACGAATTTAAAAAATGGAGTAAAGTAAGTCTTATCTCCTTCTGTAGAATTCGAGGATTTAAAAGGAAGAGGTTCTCCCATTTTGAACAAAGATTCCAGGTTTAAGGGATGGAATTCTCCGTCGACCCCCGAATCTGAAACCGCGATGAAAAATCTTAAACGATACATCTGCAAAAAATTAGAAATTGAAACCGACGAGCAGAAACGCGTTTCTTTGACGATGTTCAGTAACCCAAATTACTCGCACCCAGCTTCCACCTGCTACCCATTTTGTCAAAAGGCAGACGGTGAGTCGGATAAGCCGCTGTGTCTCAGAACGTGGGTGTACAACAACATCCACAAAACTAAAGGAAAACTTAACAAAAACGTTATAGATAAACCGTGGTTTAACTTGGCTCCGTGCGGAAGTATGTCCTTGTCGGAAGTTAGTGGTAAAATTAACTCCATGTACATCAGCAACAATGCTCCCAGAACCGTAAAACTTTGGTGTAACATAGATTACGGAGTCGTCGAATCAATACATTCAACGAAAAGTTTTCAGATAAAGACTTTATTTATGAGTTTGATTTCTGAATAAAAAAAAACAATAGATATTCAAAATTACGATTTCTTCTTACCGATCAAGAAACCCAAAAATCTCCCATTTCTACCTTCAAACATCAGATGCCTGATTATAGGACCGGCAAACTGCGGAAAGACGAACTTACTGTTTAATTTTATCTGTAACGAGGGATGGTTGGATTACGACAGATTATACGTGTACAGCAAAACTCTGTGTCAAGTGAAATACCGAGCTTTACAGTCTATATTTTCCGAAATTGAGGGAACCGTAGGGCGGGAGATAGCGAGTTTTCACGACTCTCAAAACGATTTAATTCCTCCCGAGGAGTTGGACACTAAGTTTCGTAATCTCGTGGTTTTTAATGATGTTCTTTTAGACAAACAAAAAAACATAGAACGTTACTTCTCTCAAGGCCGTCATTCTAATGCCGACGTTTTTTATTGCAGTCAGTCCTACACCAGAATTCCCAAACAAGTGGCTAGAGATAACGCCAATTTATTAATCGTATTTCACATCGGTCCTGACATGGAATTTCCAGAATTTAAAACGTTATGTAGAACGTGTTGGGACGATCCGTACGGGTTTTTATCGTTCGACAAAACGTTAAACGAGGGACGTTATAAACGTCCGTTTTCGTTCGATGATAAAAACAAAAGAAAGAAAAAAAGATAACATGGAAAAGAAACGTGAAATAGTAAATCTCAAAAAACGTTTACGGGAAAAATTTTTTTAATCAACGTTTGGACGAACGAGATCAAGAAGAATCTTTACAAGAATTTTTTAAACCCGTCGTTAGTACTTTGAAACCTACCTTTGTTAATCCACCACCCGTAGCGAGTCCTGCGAAAGCGATTGCCGGTTTTCCAACGAGAAAACGACTAAAACGTGTACGAATTATTACTCCCATAAAAAAACTTATAAATCCGAGGATGAAGATGATGATGAGTGGGAAGCCGCGGTGAACGAGACGGAGAAGTTTGAATCGCTGAAACCTTCCGTCGAGCATTCAACTCCGATAGCGCGGGATCCCAATCTTTCCGAATACTCGACTCCAGCTATACGAACCGAATACGCATCTATCAGCACAGGTTTGAAAGTAACCCCCACACTTTCGGCAATACAAAACAGACGCGTGTCGACGCCTCCAGAACTTCCAAATTTCCCAACCCTCAGATCTTTGGATTGTCTGTTACCTGGCCAAGTCATAGGCCAAACGGTGAAATATTTCCTGATAAAATTTTTCCAAAATTCCAAAGAGACCGATCCTGTCTTCGGACTGCAATACGACATGAAAACTGGAGAAATGAGTATCGCTAAGAAACCCGTAAAAATATTCGAGAATGACATAGTGGTCGGTGGTAATCAGTACGCAGGAAGATGAGGACTTTGGAGTTTGCTGGTTTTTAAGGATTTGGAGGAGCCGTCGTACGCTCCCAAAGTCAAGGCGAGTTACGCTTCTCTTTTAAAAAACATGCACGCTATCTACCAAAACAACGATCTGGGCACTCTAAAACCTAAGTCGAATCGTAGTGCCAAGTACATGTCGATAAGCGGTCCTATCTGGGAGGATATGAAAACGAAGAAAAAGGGAACTGGTATGGTAAAAAAAACTGAGAGCAGGGTGGATTACAGGTACTACGATGATCCTGACGATCTGGTCGAAAGACTGAGGGTTTTGTTTGGGTCAACCCAAGCAGGTCACGACGGTCACAGGAACGAAATGATCGAAATTTTATCAGAATTGGAACAACGAAGGGTCATCACCGCTAGAGAAAAAAAAGAACGCTTATCAGAATTTAGGTTTACGATAAAAAAATTTTGTATAATAAAAAAAGAGGCCAAGATGAAGTATTGCGTGAAATGTAAACAATCCACACCTAACCGGCCCGAACCTCCTACTATTATTACATCAAAAAATAACAGAAGCATGGAAGTCTACTTTTGCGAAGTGTGCAGAACGAAAAGAGCTTCCTTCATCAAGTCTGGGAAAGGAATCGTAAATAAAATCGTAGACCATTTACCGGTAGAAGTACATTTACCCGGATATCAATATTGCGGACCAGGAACAAACCTAAATCAGAGATTAGCTAGAGGGGATCCTGGAATAAATAAACTGGATGAGGCGTGTATAGAACACGACATCGCCTACTCAAAAAGCTCAAATTTAAACAAACGGCACGTCGCCGATGAAATTCTTATATCTAAAGCTCGAAAAGTACGTAAGGATCCTTCGACCTCTTGGAGAGAAAAATTAGCCGCTGCGATCGTTAGAAAAATCATGGGAACGAAGCTCAAGTTCGGAATGGGAAGAAAAAAAAAACGAAATGGATCAACTCGTAAACGAACTCCACAAACCGACGCGGAAACATTTTCCAAGGCGGAAAGTGATTGTACGGAATCTGAATGATCTATGGCAAGCGGACTTGGTGAAAATGATACCTTACTCTAACGTTAATAAAGGATTTAACTACCTACTGACTTGCATTAACTTCATGTCCAAGTTTTCTTGGGCCATTCCCCTTAAATCAAAATCCAGTGTAGTCGTTACGGAAGCTTTAAAGAAGATTCTAGAAGGAACGACACCCCATAAAAATTTACAAGTTGATTTAGGTAGTGAATTCTACAATAAAAACTTTAAAGCGCTCTTTAAGCGTCACAACATCAACCTGTACTCTACCCACTCTGGGAAGAAAGCGAGCGTTGTAGAACGTTTCAACAGAACGCTGAAAACTCGCATGTCGAAACAATTCACCAAGCAGAGGAACTATCAATGGGTACACATTATTGATGAGTTAGTTTCACGGTACAATGACACGGTTCACTCCGCAACTAAACTAAAACCGAGGGAAGTAACCAAATGTCACGAATCGTCACTGAAAATTAAACCGAAACAATCGTTGGAAAAACCCAAATTTGTCGTAGGAAATAAAGTCAGAATTTCTAAAGTTAAGAAAATTTTTGATAAAGGGTATTTACAAAATTTTAATAACGAAGTTTTCATGATCCATAAAGTACAAAAAACCGAACCCGTTACTTATCTATTAAAAGACGAATTGAATGAACCGGTGCTCGGAGGTTTCTACGAACAAGAAATTCAAAAAACTCTCGTTCCCGATTTATTTTTAGTGGAGAAAGTATTAAGATGAAAGAAAGATACAGACGTAAAAATGATCTATTTCGTTAAGTGGAAGGGATATGATTCAAAATTTATTAGTTGGACGGATAATATTAGCAGTTTATCCTCTTAAGCACTCAAACTTCTAATATTATCAGTAATAATATCACAAGAGCGTAGTTTTTTATCGATAAATTTTCTCAATCACGAGTTTCATTCCGAAGCTGAAAAAATACCGAGCACTTGCGCGATGTGTTTTTATCAGCTTGGGAATGTAACGAGTGGTTGAGAAAAATTATCGATACTTAAAACTACGCTCGAGTTGGATTTGAAACGCGAATATACCGTCTCCTTTAAATATCACTTCAACTGCATAATATGGCAGTGGCTCAAGTCACTTGAATTCACAATTTCTGTGTGCACGAAATGATGAAAGTGCACAAATTGTTGCCAGATGCACTTACTGGTTCGTTTACTGTGTATAGGATTGGTATTTTCTATCGTTCCCTTCGTAAATAAAGCAGTCTTGTTTCCCTACCGAACCGTCACAAATTTACCGAAACCGAGAGTAACATTAGTGATAGGACGAAGTAGGACGCTTTCGTTGGAGCGTTTCAACCAAAGTAAATACATGTTTTATTTTTAATGAGAATGTTGTTGCTTAGATTATAAATATAACATGCTCCGTTACAAAACTAAGTTTTACGACAATTATTATAATTTATTTTGTACTATTCTGGTTAATTCAAGTACCGCGTAATATTTACGTACCGGGTTTTGCCTTTACGACTACGCTTCGCACAGTAGCGGCGATAGGCCTAACCAAATAAAAGTGGCCTCACGCACTTGGGTGGCCCATCTTCTGTCACCATGGTAACCAAAGATAAAGCTCACATCGCAGGGAACTCAAATAATGTGTCATTTGTCTATCAGGCACGTTGTATACGTGTAGAAATTGGTTTAGGCCTACCGAACGCAGTCCTTTCAAACGTTCGTTATACTGCAAAAAAAGGATTCAGGCGAGTCGATCGTACAAACCAAGATGGAGAGATGAGGCTGACCGTTTAATCTGATAAAATACCGTGTGGTCGTTTAATTGGTGTTAAGCAGGCGTGTTTGGCTGGTGGTTGCCGTTTACTGGCTTCCCATTGGGTAATTGTTATTATAAAATTATGAAGGTATATTCTCGGTCTAAAATGAAATGGCACGGGTAAACGGTTCAAGAAATTTTTTCCCATCCTTCCAACTTTTTGTTCCTCAATATAAAAAAAAGGATAAAACATTTTTGTTCCTCAATATTTCTTTAAAAAATATATAAAAATTTGAAGTTATAGAAAAATTTAAAAATTTTTATTCCTCGTTATTAAAAAAAAAGGATTTCTCGTTTCAGAAATGGAAATTAAAACCGTTTTCACCTGCATTTATTGCCGAGAAACACAGCATCTGCTGCGAAACCATCTACATTCGAATCACCCCTCTGACTGGGAAGAATGCACTTGTTTCGTAGACGATTTACCCGATTATCTCAACAATCACTGCCTTTCACGAACGCATGGGACTTTGTCACCGAAGATACGAAATGCCACTGTCGGAAGAATTCGGTGATCCACTTCGCTTCTTCCTGTCTGAACGCATGGCTTTACAAAATCTGCTAGTAATTTGTCTGGAGCAGATGGTTAATTGTAAGGTGCAGCTTTGTTTGGGAATCGAATTTTTTTAGAGACGAGACATTATCGGAGACTGGTTTTTTGGCCCAGATATTCGGAATTATACAACCCGAACGACATTCCTGCTGTATTGAACGAAGCATTCCGTAAAATTCAAGAATCCATCGACGTTTATGCCAGGGAAGGAAGTGGTTGGGCTATAAACGAATCACCAACTTGATCATCAGAGTGGCAGAGTATTGACCGATGCGAGCTTCGTCGTATATTCCACTCCTTAGAAAACTCGAGGCCAAGGCGAAATCGGTGGTAAACGTTCAAAATCTAAAGGATTCAAAATGTTTTCTATACTCTACGATATCGTCGGGTTTGGAGTTAGACAGCACTAACCCCGAAGATTACGAAGGGCTCGAAGACATGCTCGACACTAGCTCTCTCTTTTACCCGACCAAGTTCGAGGAAATTGAAAAGTTTGAAAAGCTGAACGATCTTTCGATCAACATCGTCGGTTTTAACGATGACGAGGGATTGTACCCGCTTAGAGTTTCCAAAAACTACGACAGACTACCCATCGACCTTCTCTCGTTGAGTGACGCGGACAACATCCATTACTGCGGCATTACGGACATCGCTACGTTTTTACGTTATCGAGGCTCGGGGACTCACACCAAATACTATTACCTAAACTGTTTCGCAGGATTTGGAATGGAGTGGATGCTTTTAGTTCACCGAAACGAATGCGTCAAAATCAATCCTGCGCAAGCTCTCCGATTTAAAGCGGGAGGAGACAACACTCTCGAGTTTCGACATTTTAACCGTCAAAACCCCTTTCCTCGGATCATCTATGCAGACTTCGAGTGTCTACTCCTGCCCATCCACACCGCTCAACCGAGACCATCAACGAGCTCGACCACCCGAATTCATTGACACGCACCTTGCAGCTTCGGTTATGTCGTGATCGGTCAGAACGGGGAGATCGTTAAACGAGATTACTACTTGGGAGAAGATGCGGTGGAAGTTTTTTATAAACGCATGAAGGAAGAAGTGCGACATTATAACGAGTTGTTGAAAAGGATACTCCTCCTCAATCTTTCCCCAGCCGAACAGGTCAATTACGAAGAAGCCAAAATCTATCACTATTGCGAAAAACCCTTCCCCTTTTTGGTTTCGAAAGGCGACCCCAACACTAAAGTTAAGGATCACTGTCATATTAGCGGAAAATATAGAGGACCGGCTCACTCGAAATGTAATCTCAACGCTCGAGAAAAAAGAACCATCCCAGTCATATTCCACGGTCTAGAAGGGTACGACATGCATCTTCTCGTACCCACAGTGCACATGTTTAAAGGTCAGGTAGACGTTATCGGTCTGAATGCCGAGCGTTTTCAGAGTATGACGATCAAGATGTTAAACAGCGGGATAAGCCTTCGATTCATAGACAGCATGAATTTTCTTAAAGCTTCGCTGGATACTTTGGTTAAACACCGCAGGAGCTTCCCGATTCTCGAGGCGGCTTTGGACTCTGGTTTAAAATCCTCTTGGTTCGTCGAAGAAACCGCGCGAGAGAGTGTTGTAGATCTGCTGACCCGGAAGTGTGTTTACCCCTACGAGTACGTTACCGACATGTCGGCCTTCGAAAAAGAAGAGCTTCCCTCTCGAAAATGCTTTTTCTCTCAGCTGAAGGACGAAGAGTTTGCGGGTGAGGAATACGTGAGAGCGCTCAACCTGTGGCTCAAGATGAAAGTAAAGAAATTTGGTACCTATCACGAAGTCTACCAGATGACCGACGTTTTCCTACTCGCTGACATCTTCGAAGATTTCAGGAAAATATGCCTCGCCAACAACAATGCAGGAATCCAAGTTGGAGTTGTTTTTACACTCGGGAAAACACAACATGATAACATCCGGCATCAGAGGCGGCGTGTCGTTTATTTGCAAGAGATATTCGAAGGTAAACAACAAACATTTGGCCAATTTCAATCCCGGCAAACCCTCCATTTACATAATTTACTTGGATAGGAATAACTTGTACGGTTTCGCTATGAGAGCTCGTCTCCCCTACGACGGATTCCGCCACTCGACCAAGGAAGAAATTCGGACCTTGGATGTTGACACTGTGCCAGTTTTGGTTTTGGGTGGATTAATCTTACGAGTTCAACCTTATTATGTAGATCTAAGGACCAGTGTTGATTATCCAAGCCATTGTTGCTTGGGTAGTCAAACTGTTGCGGAATGGAAACAATGGCAGCTACAGTTTCCAACTCCAGTAATTTTGGGAGGAGACTTTAACAGTCATCATTTTGATTGGGGCTCGCTGCATGCTGACACCAGAGGGCGTAGGCTAGCTGAGGCGTTTCAAGAGGTCGGGTTGCGTATTCTCCATGATGGTTCACTGACGTTTGTGCTTTGGCAGCGTGGAGCAGTCCAGGAATCTGTTTTAGACTTTTTTGTTTGTTCCCCGGAAATAGCGGAAAAGTGCAGCTGTCGCGTCTTAGATGATTTACGGGGCAGCGATCATTTTCCTGTTCTCCTGTGCTCTAGTGCAGCTACAGCACCTGCTTGCAGAACGTTGGGCGACGAGAGACGTCCGGTTATCGGTAATGGGATTTTTTCGGACTATGTGCAACAAATAACTCGTTGTCGGTCTAGGACGTCGAGGAAGGTAGTGGCAAAGGCGCAGCCGGTGTGGTGGTCGCATGTTTGCTCGGTTGCGGTGCGCGATCAACGCAAGGTCTACCGCAAATGGAAGAGAGCTCCCTGTGACGCGTTCTGGTGAGAGTACAAAGGTGTAGCGAATGAGAGCAGGTTTATTCTTAGGAGAGAAAAGAAAGAGTTCGGCGTGAGATCTTGTGCCAAGGTCGGTGGAGCCCGTTCCCTCACACTGGCTTGGCGGATGCTCAATCCTAGTGCGGGGAAGTCTGCGATTCAGTGCTTTTTTGGCCCACCAAATCCAGTAAGGAGTATTCTTCGTGGCAGCGAGATGGCAGAAGCATTTAATGTACGGTTTGCCAGTGTTTATGCGCTTAGTAGCGGCTCGGCTCCCCCTTCTGTTTCGGCGGAGATTTGACCAGTTACAGACCCATTGCTCTATTGTCTTGTCTACGGAAAGTGCTAGAGCGGATGATTGTAAAGCACTTGGAGTGGCACCTGGAATACCACGAATGCCTTGCAGGCGTCCAGTTTGGCTATCGGCGAGAAAGGAGTGCGCAAGACGCAGTGCTCTTCCTGCTTACTAGCATTAGAGAGGCTTGGCTTAGGGGGGACGTTGTCTTGGCAGTAGTTCTAGATATTAAGGCGTCCTATGACACGGTCTCCATTCCCTGGGTTCAGGCCTCTCTGCATCGAATGGGGGTAGGTCCACGCTTGATTGAGTTGATTGTTGCACTCCTAGGTCGCCGTGAGTTTGCCACACCTGTTGGGAAGTATTGGTCGGCTGTGGATTCAATGTGCAGAGGTCTTCCGCAAGGGAGTTGTCTCAGCCCAACGTTGTTTGCTGTGGCCATTAATGATGTTCTGGCTGTAATTGGTGCACACTCGAATATTGTCTGCTACGCGGATGATGTGGCCGATTGGTTTGTGGGCAGTGATCTTGCTCACTTAGCATGCGAGGCACAAGCTGTTCTGGACAGGGTTGCTAATCTTCTGCAAGAGCGCGGCCTCTTGCTGGCTCCTGCCAAGACACAAGCCGTGGTGTTCTCCCGCAGGTCTGATGTGGTATTCCAGGCTATTTCCCTGAAGGTGGATTTGTAGGTTGTAACTCCGAAGGCCAGTGTCAAGTACTGGGCGTAATTCTTGACTCACGGCTTACTTGGGCACAGCATGTTAGTCAAGTTCGTGGCCCTCGCCAGGACCGCAATACTGCGTCAACTGACTCACAGGGGTGTTACGAGAGGAGCACTTCTAGCAACGTACCGCATGCTTGTGAGGTCCGTGCTTGACTACTCCTTCCGTTTTTGAGCGGGGTAAAGCGACATGAGAATTCACTGCAAGTTGTTGTGAACGTCTGTTTGCGCATCGTCATTGGATGCATTTTGACAACGCCAGTGAGTGCGTTAGGAGTTGAGTGCAATGAGCCACCAGTTGAGGTACAGGCGCGTGAGCTTCTGGCCACACTCTGTCTGCGGAATCTCAGCAGGGGTCTAGGAAATCCAGTCGCCAGGATACTGCGTGATTATGACATGTTGAGTAAACGTGCGCGTGATGGGCTTGGTGAAGCGGGTCGTGGAGTAACTCTTCTGCGCCAAGTGGCAGGGGCAACGGCAGTGGCGTGTGCGAAGCCTCTGAGTCCAAGGACTTGGTGCCATGAGCTGCATGCAGTGTTCTTGTCTCAGCCTACTGAATGCGATATTTTCTGTGATGCTACATTACACCCAGAGATGTGTGTGGGTGGCATTGGGGTAGTTATTCTATCCTTGAAAGTTGAGGCGATGTCTAGCACTATGTGCGAGTTAGTGGCGATCTCTGTAGCACTGGATGTTGCGCAAGACATGAGTCTTCCCTCTTTTGCGATTGTGACAGACTCCCAAGCGGCCTGTGGGCTTCTACGCCGCTCGTGGGACAGCTTGGTTGTTGAAGACCCAATTGTATATACGACTGGGTGGAAATTCTGGGTTGCGTGACGTACTGGTGTAGCTACTTTACGGTGGGTCAGAGGCCACAGTGGCGTTTTTGGCAATGAGGTAGCAGATGGACTAGCACGAGAGGCTGCGCGTGATGCCTGTGGTCAGTTGCATCCCCAAGTCTCTGTTCGTGTGCGTCGAGTATCTGTTCGTTGGTGGTCTCTTGCACAGTGGCAGGATGCCTGGAGGGACAGCTCGTGATGTAAGAGCTTTGTATGCGGTGCATCCGGTGTGCTCTACTGCGTCGAACTTGGATGTGTCGCTACACAAAGATGCGCAGATTCTATCGCGTTTGCGAGTTGGCTTCTCATTGCTGCGTGTACACTGATTCCAGTATGGATGGGTCGATTCACCTAGGTGCACTCTGTGTCACATTGACGAGACAGCTGAGCATGTCCTTATACACTGCCGCAAGTTTGTTTAGGAGCTGCGCCGTCTGACCCCCTGGTTAGATACGGCCTTCGCTACTCTACTGTACCATGCGGACGGTCCGCGGCCTGTTGCTAGGTTGCGCGCTGTTGCATCGTTCTTTCGTGACATTGGTATTGCGGTTTAGTTCGGCTCCCCCCCCCCTTTCTGTTTCCTCATTGTGGTAGGCTGAGCTGCTAGTCTCTCAGTGGTGCTCTATGGTGCTGAATTGTGGAGTGTGGCCTGCTGTCAAGGCGCAGCTGCTGTCATGCGGATGGTGTTGGCTACAAGGTGGCTGTGCTTTAAGGTTTCTGAGTGTGGTCTTGGGGGAGGAGTTTGGTTGTTTTGCACTGAGTAGTTGTAGTAATAGTTGTAGTTGTTGTTGTTGTGTGGCTGTATTCCTAGTAGATTTGGGGCGCATGGCATTTGGCTGGGGCCTCAATAAAGCAAACGAACTGGTTGCAACGTCTATATCTAGACACACGCTAGTGTGTCGCGCCAAGTTAGACAACAAACATCACATCAATTCAATTGTCAAGGTTGTAAACCATTGTAGCGCGGCGCCATAGCGTCAGTGTCTTATATCTTGAAGCATAGTTGGGCACATTTCAGGTACTTGGGAAAAAATAATAATGTGGTACAAAAGCTTAAATTGTGTTGAAATCGAGAGCAATGACCCACCTGACAAAAATTAACTCGTGTAGGAATGCTAGCTAAGCTGCTTACAATGGAAAGTCTGACCCTAAGTAACGTTGAAAATGTGTTACTAGTTACTAGCTAGTTAGTCAACTCTTCCCCATGTTAAATCCCATAGGGTGATTATTCATCGATACCAAGATAACGCGAAGGCTTCCAGCTATGAAATTGGATGAATGGGTACAGTACAATACGAACTGCGTACCTTTTATGGTTTGAAGCCTGCGGGCGTAACGGGGATGACG
>JAHWFP010009646.1:97625-112696 GCA_023313725.1 Lithobius niger
AAGTCAGGCCAAGCCGTCCGTCCTACTGCCTAAGCCCTGTATCAGTCTGAAGCGTTACACCTCGACCAGTACGGACTTTGCTTGCCCGCAACAGAGGGTAAAGTTGTTACAGCCAATGCTCTAACAACCGATACCCTAACAAAAATAATGACCGCATTATAAAACTTAATTAAAAACAAACCCAAAACGATATCGAAGTGCGGTTTGTTTTGTTAAAGATATACACTCAAATAGTTTTACGGCCAATGATTAGTTTTGCCATCTGTGTTCTTCAACGTGGGCACCGTTAGTTGCACGCAATGTGTCCAAACAGTACTCAAACTTACGCAATGTGTTTTGCAACATGGCGGGAGTGACGGTGGCAATGGCATTGGTACTTCTCTCACGCAATTCATCAATGTCATTCACTTTGGATTTGAAAACAAGGTCGTTCACGTATCTCCATAGGAAAAAATCGAGGGGAGTAATGATACTGGATTGAAACTCACAGAACCATACGACGCACATCGCTTTTTGCTGTACAGACGCCATTTTGCGGATGTGACGTCACACGCATTGCATGCTGGTCAGACTGCTTTGACAACAGTGCGCCGTAAAATTATTTGAGTGTATCTTTTTAACAAAACAAACCGCACTCTGATATCGTTTCTAGTTTGTTTTTGGAGTTTAATTTACCTAATCAAGCTCATATACGCTAGCAAGCGAAGTCGGCATGGTATGACTTCGCATCACCCAAAACACAGCCACCTACAGTAAAGGCCATATCATCTTTGCCTTACACAATGCTCCGCTAGAAGGTGAAACAAATACCGACGCGACAAGTTTGCCAAGTGGCGTCATCGGTTTGCAGAACTTGGAACCCTCGTCGGTTAATTTGAAATTTCGTCGCTTGGTGTATAGATGGCAGCACCTAGCAAACTTGCGCTTGCTTCTATGTCAATTGTTGATTTTAGTTGCCTTTTTTGTCTGACATGATACGGCCTTTAATGCAGCTGACTTTTCCAAGACCGCTTTTCCTAAATAAATTGGACTGCGCATGCGCCGACTCTGACGTCATGTATTTGTTATCTCTAATATCAACATGGCTGTCATTGTCGATCCGACGAATCGACGTAACTCTGGACCACGAATGGACGCAACTCTGGACCACCTGGACTAACAAACTAGTGAATACGTATTATGAAACGTAAATGGGACTACTCCGAACGTAAAAATTGTATTCGAGTGTATTATTCTACAATTGGCAATGTGGATTTTACGTTAGGCTCGCTAGACAGCAACTAGAAGAAACGATCGTGGTCCTATGCGCAAGGCTAGCTGACATAGTACCTGCTTCAGGGATCAACACTTATCTCAGTCGGCCTTGCGTATGCGCGACCTCCCGGCGTAGACCCATGTGCCGCCACGCCATGCCACGCCATGCCGCCGTCGATGATTTTCCCAATATTCCGCACGCCGTTGCTCATGAAAAATAATTTCGGCACGCCGCCGTTAATTTTTCGGCGCGCCACGCTATAGGTAGTTTTGCATTTTATTTCAAAATTTCAGTTTTAACTTTTTAACGAGTTTTTTAAGATCTGAGGAACCTTAAAAACAAAAAAGGTAAGAAAGATTTAAATCTTTGAAATGGCAAAACCAAACTCAAAACAAACAAATGTACTGAAGTACTTACTCGTCATAGTGTGCTAGTTATTTTTCACATTCGTGAAATGAGATTGGAGGTGTTAATGTTTTACACTTTTAACAATCTCCTGCTACAGCTCAACCACCAGCCCTCAGTCGGTTTGCATGCATAGCATTCCCAGCAAAGACCATAGCCATAAGTTACATTTATTTCTAACAACAATAAAAATTCCTAAACATTGTGATCATTCTGACTACCACAGGGCCTCGTCACAAAATATGTGTAGAACAGCGTTTTTTGTGGTTGTTGTAGTTGTGTTGTTTTTTCGTCCCGCTAAGTAAAACTAGGGTGCCGGTAACAGAAACTGCATACTGCTATTTAAACCCAAAAAATTTAGCATAAATAAGTCTAAACTAATTACCCTTCTTCACGCCATACAAAAAAATCTAACATTTTTTTCTTTTTTGGGGCGGAGGGGGAGGCTGGTCACTCCCCCCCCCCCCCCCCACCACCACTGCCGTCCATTGAACATTCGAGCCTCAGCTTGGAAATTTTCAACAACAATAATATGTGCTCTGACATATGCCGTACAAAATCAAGCTCCATATATCACAGTTGTGTTCTTGTTAATTACATTTTGTAATGTGGTCATTATTTTGTGCTCACCCTGTACATAATCTGTGTACGCAATTAAAACGGTAACTTCTACTCTAATGGCGGATCGTCACGCCTTAACCAAAGCGTTATAATCACCTGCGACAATAACTGCAATACAGCGTTTAAGAAATCAAAATAAATTAATTATAGATAATTTTGGGCCATAATAAATCGTAACAATGTCTAACACTCTTCATTCCTGCGGAACTTTTTTTTTTTTTTACTTTCTTCCCTCTTTTTCTTATCCAGGACTATTTCCACGCAGCGTTGATCCTTTTCACCTGCCGCTTTGTCAGCTTGTGAAGAAACTGGCTGTAAACGACACAAGAGACAACAACGGAACAAAAAATTTAGTGTGCTGCCATTGTCGGCATGTTTTCAAATTGCATCACTCGCCACGGAAATAGCTCCGAGTTTAATACGAACTTAAGGGAGGCTTGCCCTCAAAGACAGGGGGGAAAATGTCGTCTTCAAGGTACTGGCACAGTCGGTGGCTCAGTGGGTCAATTGGGCTAAACTCGTCTGTCAAAAAATCTCGCTCAGGTGGCAAAATGGTGGCTGAGCTGGAACTGACAGCTGAAAAAAAAATTATAGCAGAACATTTCCGGTCGCCATGATTGATTACAAGCGGCCCCTCTTAGAGATGGTTGATCAACAATGGTGCTTTCAGGATCGCCTACATCATCTCAGCGTTGGCTCTATGTTTTTGTTGCGTCGAACAGTAACAGAAATAGCTTTCAACTGGGTCAAACCCTAGCAACAAATAGTCATATTAAACGACGTAACCATTGTCGGGTCGTGAACCATAAAGTTTGTTGGTGGCATTGTTAAAGTCATTCTGAAAATTTGGATTTGTTGTTACTTGGTCGCTGGAGATGTGTGAACCTCACTATGCTCACAAAGAAAATGTTATGTGTAAATTGCTGCGAAAAAAAAAACACACTCGAGGTGACGAACAATAAATCATTAGGTAAAGCGTTAACGAAATCAGTATTAAAGACAGATCTCAGACAAACTCATCTGAGAAATCAAAGCAAAGAAAACATCCCTGACGGGGACTCGAACCAGGGCAACCCTCCGCCACGTTTGCATTCGGGAGGAGAAGGGCCCCGAAAGTGCACTCGTCCTCATGTACAGATTGCGTCATCTATTGACCCTGCTGTTACCACGTCCTCGAACCGACATCGGAAAGTTCACTTTCGCCAGAAGGGCGATTACTGAATGGAAGGTTGAATTACCAGGTTGTGAACGCTACCACCAGCAATAATGCCTAGAAAAAAGCTTACGACGCTCTTTGGATGAAGTAGCTGCACACTTCTATTCCGGCCCCACAAGCCTGCTTTGGCCGTGTATTATTTTATTATTATTAGAATTATTATTATTATTATTACTATTATTACTAGCAGGAGCGAATAAATCCATAAACAGGACAGAAAACCAAATGGGCTGCAAAATTGATTAATAGATGCTGATGCAAACCTACTTAAGTTGCCTTTTGGACTTAAATGCTGGACTGCCTCAGCTGTGTCAGTACGGCTGAGCGGTATGACTCCGGCGTTTGGTTTCAGAGGTCGTGGGTTCAATTCACGCTTAGGCAGTCTGACATTTAAGTCCAAAAGGCAACGTAAGTAGGTTTGCATCTGTATTTATTAATAAATACCATACACGTCCTACGGAGTATCCATTTTGTAACTTTCGCTTTGTATTCCACCGTTTGCACAAGTCAGTCTGGGAGAGAAACAGCAGGTTTGAGTCCCCGGCTCCAGTTTTCTTCCTGGTACGTGCGAGAACTGGCATAGTCGGGAGGCAAGACACGCAATTTCTACTCCATTCGACCTTGGCTCGAGAACAAAATGCCTTCCTCGTTTTAAGTTCGTTTAAGCTTGTGCTTGCTAATTGACACATGCTTGGCCTATACGCAGCACATGGGATATTTTTTCCACACATATTTATTAGGTAAAAACCTACACAGCACAATTTTTTACGTAGCTTTTGGGAAAAGTAAAAACGGACACCAGTTCGACACTGGCCGCATGGGGTCAGGACTCAGTACGAACAGTGGAACATGAGTAGAATTTTACTAGCCTGGTACTATACCAGCTTGGCTATCAGGGCGTACCCATAGCTTGAGCAGGCTCCAACCGAACTTAAAAGCTATTCAACCTTTTAATAAAATTGCCTTCAATTATTGTTTGTCATTTGCTTGCATTAAGTAAAGAGACCAAGAAGCAAGCTGCTTTCCCTCTTTGTGTATTAATCTGTCTGTGAGTCATCACTGAGAATGAGTAAACAGCTTCTAAGCTCGAATGGTCTATCCAGATGGGATAATAATAATAATAATAACATGTTTACCCCGGAAGGGGGTTAGGAAACACAGAAGGGCTGCAGAAGCGGCCACTAACTCCGGTCCTACAAATGATGGGCGACGTCACAGATAAGGCCGCTTAAGGAAGGCAGTTAGGTCAGTGCGATTTAGCAAGCCCCGAAAACTCCGCAATGAAGACGCCGATATAGTCTCCTCAGAAAGCGAGTTCCAGGGAGAAACCACGCGGTTGGCAAAGAAATGTTTGCGACAATCACGGTTACACCTGGATCCTCGAAGCTTAAGAGAATGACCCCTTGTAAAATCGATCGAGCTCACGTCGAAAAAAGGTACGTCCAAAGGCAACAACCCATGGAGAATTTTATACGTCAAAATCAGGTCCGCCTTTAAACGCCTCAGCTCGAGCGGTTCCAAGCCAATCGACCGCAGACGGAGGCCAGGAGAAAAGTGGCGTAAACCACACAAAGAACGTGTAAAAGATCGCTGGACCGATTCCAACCTGTCAATATCCTGTAAAAGGTAAGGTGACCACACAGGACTGGCGTATTCTAATAAAGGACGGACAAAAACCTTAAAGGCCCAAACCAGTGTATTTCTGTTCTGGATATACTGGGAATCTTACCTACCGTGGACCACATTAGGTCATCGGCATCATCAACACCCAAGGCTGAGCCTTAACCTTCAGCACCACCGTACAGTGGGCTATTGGCTCGCAGTTGTTCTTCGGACTCAGTGAATGAAGACAGGCATGGACTGGCCAATTAATGGCACCTGCCCACTGTATCGAATTGTCGCACGTGCAGTGAACGTGCGTTTCAGGAATAAGACTAAAAAAAAAAAAGCCATCCTTTTATTCCATCACGTAATGTAGCCATTAAGATAAGAAAATATTGGTTCCCCACCCACAAACACTACTCAAACCCTCCAAACATCAAGCTGAGACTTAAAGGTATTCAATGATGGAGCAGAAACAATATGGTCAGGAAGGCTGCTCCAAGGGACCACCACATGCTCACAGAAAAAGAAACAGCGACAGTTGAGTCTAGAGATCAGAAAAAGTAGCTTAAGACTGTGGCTCCTGTAATTGTGGTTGAAGTTTCGAAGAATGTAGAGGTCAGAGGCATTAGAAAGAAGTTGATAAACGAAAATAATGTCCCACCTATTGTACCTCTCCCGAAGTGTGGGGAACTTAAGCGGAACAAGTTGTCTATAAGGAAGGTCATAGACAGGGAAACACCACTTTGTAAATTTCCATTGACAGTTTTTAATTTTGTCTCAGCAAGATGTGTAGCAGGGCCTACTGATTTGGGAACAATAGTCCAGGGCTCGTCTAACGAAATCTTGTACAACAAGGGGAAAAGAGAAGGTAAGATAACTTTTTTTTTTAAATAACGTGCACTGCAAAAAGCTTTCCGAATAGAAAATTCATCAGGAAGATAGAATTTAATTTTGTCATCGATAATGATGCCAACTCAAGATGTGAGAAGCCAACAATATCATAGGCACAGTGGTTACCCGATTTGCTGAAACCCATTTCGCCAAATGGGATCCCATGTTTTGCCAAATCAAAATATACTTCACAAATGTAAGAGAATGAAGTTAAAGCGGCTTTCCAGCTTTGATGGAATTTGTGATTAATTGTGGTTTCTGATGGTATATGTTTAGCCGCAGCGAGCACAGCAGTTGAGCGAGGCACTCAATTTATAGGAAAATGATTAGGCGAAATGGGATTTGGTGACAAGGAAATCCATCTGTTAACGAAAATTAAGACCCTGATTAAAACTCGGTAGAACGGGATTCGGCGAAACTGGTATACACCTAGGCACTCCAGAGATATAATAAACATGATAAGGATTACATCATGTCTATCACTTAGTTATCACATTTGTTATATCACAGACGTCATGTAAAACGTAAAGGTTCTTTTGCACCCTGGCAACTAGTCTCTGCAGGTGTTCCCCAGGGCAATGGTATAGCAACGTTAGCGGGGCCAGTGGCAAATTACCACCTGCCTCCCCCCGCCCCTTTAATTTAAGCCGCCCCCCCCCCCATAAAAAAACGTGCGAGCTGAAAAATTTCGAAGTTCATAGTTTTTTTTCTAATTTTTATTTTTTGTTATAATAGTGAAAGTAAGGACCACTTTTTCCTACTCCGGTCAAGTGGTCCCTATTTTCACTTTCCACAAAAGTAGCCCGGTCTACTCAAGAGACAGATTACACCCCATTTGTTCGTGGCAACTCAACGAAAAGAAAACTCGCCTTGCTAAAAGCGTCCTGCCTCTTTTACAAAGTCAAATTACAGCCTTTAAAAAAATTAATCATTTTTTTCTTTCGATGGCCCCCTACTGGTGGCCGGTGGCTTTCTGGAGCTACACACTGCTCCAGGGTTCCATTTTAGGACTTCTTGTCAACATCTACAATTCTGATCTTCCAGCAATTTTGGCTTTGCTGATAATTTTAAGCTCTTTGGTCTCACTTTTGGTAAGACTGAAAGAGGCCATTAACAAATTCAATCTCAGGCTACTGACAAATCCCTGTTTCTCAACCCTGTACGGTATTACATTTAGGACTAGCAGTCAGAGAGATAAGGAAGGGGACCCATGAAGTGTTAGAATTTCCACTAGAAAAGAACACGGCTTCTTGATAAGCTTGGAGTGCTGAATGTTATCAAATGCTTTATTAAGAGTCAAGGAAAATAATATCGCAATGCAAGGGATGCCCTTGTCGACCAAGGTAGTAACATAGCAATGGATAGCAAGTAGTAGTAGGATACCAACTTATTGGATAAATCCCGTCACTAAATTGTTGGAACAGCAATCTTTGTTAGCAACTTAGTTGATTGCATGGCTTTGCCGGTCAACTCTCCCTTTGATAGTTCTTCGTGGGTGTCCATTAAAATGCTACTAGCCACTACTATTGGCACAATTTATACATTCCAAAATTCGGACAGTAATATAATAGAATAAAAAAAAAAAGCGGTGCCAGCTGAAAAGCTATATGCATCCCCCCTCTCCCAAGTCCCAACCAAGAACTACGAAAGAAACAGGTCCAGACGGCATTTAATGGAGTTAGCGAGGGTGCAGAGACCATGTCAGCCGGAAGGGCATTCCAGGGCTGCATGACCCGCTCGCAGTAATAGCGGTGTCTAATGCTGCCAAGGGAGAAATAGTTTCCCGGAGTTTGAAAGGGTGACCCATGGTTTAAGAGGTAGAGTAACAGAAAAATCGGAGATGTTAATGTCAATTAGGTAGTGGATGAATTGATACGTCAGAATAAGATCACCTCTGAGGAACCGAGTGTTGACCAAAACAAGGGACTTGTTAATCCGTTCGTGGTACGGGAAAGAATTGAGTTGCTTGCCTCACTTAGTGAACCAGTGTTGACAGGTTTCCAGGCGAGCCTGAAAGGAGGCATAACAGGGACGAGAAATCTGAGAGCACTGCTCCATCACAAATCTGAGAAAAACTTTGTAAAGCAAGGTTAAAAGAGAAGGTTTGACATGGGAGAAACTTTTGAGAATGAAATGAGCTTTTCTATAAACTTTGGAAATGATACATTATAATAATAATAAAACTTTTATTTCCACATACAGAATGGAAAAAGGATCAGGAAGGGACTGTTTAGGGTCACTGACACCTGTCCAGAATAATTAAAAAAGCAAATGGGAAAAGAAGAAATGTAAAACCAGCATACATTACATAACCCACACCGGGGGGGGGGGGGGCAGAGAACAGAGAAAAATACTACACGAAGACGCAAAAAATTAATGATCAAGCAGGCTAAAAACACCTCAGAACATGGCAAGATCAGCCTCCCTCAGGTTTCGCCCGAAAATATGCAAGCTTGCGGACTCCACTACCCCCGATGATAAGCTGTTCCAAGGGCGGACCACACGATTAGAAAAGAAATACCTTCTACAATCCCTTTTAAAAGGCAATACAGTAAGCTTGAGATAATGGCCCCTGGTAAACCCATTTCCTCGGACCACAAAGAAAAGCACAGGATTAAGGTCAACCAGACCACGCAAAATGGAGAAAGTGAGACAAAGATCAGCATGAAATCTCTCAAGAGACTCCAAACCAAGTTTAGCTAAACGTCTTGCATAAGGCATGTTATAGAATCCTGGTAGGTGCTTCGTAAATGATCTTTGCACAGACTCAGTATGCCTGATGTCTTTAAGATGAGGCGAAGACCAGACTGGGCTGGCATACTCAAGGATGGGCCGTACATAAATAACGAATGCCCTGACCAGTGTCCGCACATCGTGGGAGACAAAACATCTTCTTACTATATACCCAACTCGTTTTGCCCTACTAACAAGTAGATTACAATGGTTAGAGAAATTTAAATTAGATGAAAAGTTTACACCGAGAACCTTTATACAGTACTCAGCCTTAAGGGCATGATTTTCAAGTGAATATGTATAATTACAATTATTGTATCCAAGATGGAGCACAAAGCATTTGCCATTGTTAATAGGGAGTTGCCACTCAGCTGACCAACGGAGAATACCTTCAAGATATGCCTGAAGCAGTGCATGGTCATTAACGTCCGTAATGGTTCGGTACAACTTAATATCATCAGCAAATTTTGGTAGTTTAGCATTTTGTATATCTGTCGAAAGATCGGAGATGTAAATAACAAACAACAAAGGGCCGATCACTGACCCCTGAGGAACACCACTGGTGACTGGCAAGGAAAAGGAAAAGGTAGATCCCAATATCACTGCTTGAGTTCGATTTTTAAGGAAATCTGCAAGCCACTGAAGAATCTTTCCAGAAATACCCAAATTTGATAACTTAAATAGAAGCTTGGTATGTACTACAGAGTCAAACGCCTTGGCGAAATTAATACATATTACGTCAACTGGTGTACGGTTTTCTAAAGATAGTGTCCAGTCGTTTAGACAGGTTAAGAGTTGAAGGGTAGTAGAGCGGCCTGGTAAGAAACCAAACTGGTCGTCTGGTATTAGATTTGAGGAATATAGATGCTTTAAAAGAGCGTCACGAATAATACGCTCGAGGAGTCTACATGGGACACATGTTAACGAAATCGGCCTATAGTTTGCCGGGTCAGCCGTGTTTCCCTTCTTAAAAACAAGCACAACATTAGCGATCCTCCAACTATTTGGTATTTTGGCCGTGACAACTGATCTATGAAGAATATGGAAAAGGGGACCATATAAGAATTGGGCAAGCTTTATGTAAAATGCTGAAGAGAATCCATTAGGGCAAATTGCCGAACAATTCTTAAGTTTATTAGGTAGTTTAAACTGAAACTGCAAGATAGTTTCAGGTGTAAATGTTAAACTTTCGAGTTGGTTTGTTAAATCGAAGTTACCCCCTGACAGCCCATATAAAGGACCATCAGGGCCAAACAGAGTACTATTTTGATCATTTGTAATGTAATTTTTGAAAAAGGTTTGGTTCAGAGCATTAGCTTTCTCAATTTGAGTCATTAATAGTTTATTATTGTAGTTCAGAGGGGGAAGTGAATTTGATAGTTTAGTTTTCGGCCTGTAAAGTTTGTAGAGGGAACCCAAAGTACCCACGTTTAGGATTTTTTTCCAACATTATTTCATGGGTCTTACATAGATGCTTCAGCTTATGGCTGCTTGCCTTATACAATTCCAAATTTCCAGGAGTTCGGTTTAACTTCAGTCTTCTCCAGAGAGATCTTTTATTTGCCATCTGTTTTTTGATAGGTCTAGGTATCTGAGAACTGTTTTTTTTTTATTTAGTATGAAACTCCGTAGATTTTGCAACAATGAGATTGCACCACATGGAGTCAACTGTGGTATGCTTGTCGAAAATTTTCGGCCAGGGGTATTTATCTAGCATGGTGCACAAGTAGTTGTAATTTAGTTTAAAATAACCGTTTGACTTATTTGTGTCCCTATTATAATGGCGATTTGCATGAAAAGTAACAGTATTATGATCACTGGTGCTAAACGGTGCAAGCACATCTGTATCAAAGATGGCTCTTTCACAATCAACCAAAATGAGGTCTAAAACAGCATCGTCTCTTGTCGGTATTGTCACCAACTGTACAAGGCCAAGATGCGAAATGCAATCTAAAAAAGATTTTTTATTTAAATTTGAAGAACAATGGTTTACCCAGTTAACATATGACATATTGAAATCACCAAGGACAAGATTTATACACAAGGGGTCGACAGTTCTCTTAAGATAATCACACATATTATCGATTTGTTCTTTATCCTTACCATTCGGCAGGTAACAACAAATCAGGTTAATATTTAAAGTAGAAAGAAGAATGCTTAGGGCCTCTGAATTCGTCGCGATCTTTAGCTCACCAGTTGGAATCGAACTGCGTAAAAAGACTGCAACACCACCCCCACAACTGCCCCGATCGCGCCTAAATACCACGTATGGCTCACCCTGGATCAGCAAAGCGTCGGGTACAGTGTCATCAAACCAGGTCTACCATCACAAGCATGTCAAAAGTTTGCTTACACAGGAGCAGTTTAAGTTCGGGAAGCTTGCCCACTGCGCTCCGCGCATTAATCAAACAGCTTAAGAGACCGGGTGAAGAGGAATTAAGAGGATTAAGAGTGTTAGTGTTACAATGTATGTTAGTGGTGCCCAGAACAAAATCACTCATCTAACCTTCTGGAGGACAAGTAGCATCAACAATTGGTGCCCAAAAGTTATTATGGTGAGCACTTGAATTAGAAACACCATTAGGTTTTAAAGGAATGATCTCTGAGGAGTCATCCTTACACAAATCGTGTCGCTTAGCCAACGCTAGTTTTCCTTGGGTGAGAAGAACCCATCATAAAATGTATGTTTGTTGCAGTACTGTGTGATGGCATGCTTCAGCAACATTTTCCCGGAGACAGATAAATGGATGCCATCTGGTGCCAAAAAACGAGGATTGTCCACGATCTGGTTCCAAAGGGAGACAAATCCAAGAGATTTTTTCTTGCATACAGCTTGAAGACTACCGTTACACTTGACAAGGTGTGAATTTAGATCTGTGTCGTAGTTCCGATTTCTATGTTTTGTTTTTGTCGGGAATAGACCAATAATAATAATACGAATATAGGGTGAGACCACTAGTGGGGCAGGTAAGCCACTAAAATAGGGTGACTTCTGCATTTTAGTGAGGAAAGCACCAAATTTGGCACAGATGCTAATTTAGGTATACTGATGAAATCTGTCAAACCGGAAGTTGAAACCGGAAGTGCCTATTTTCCGCCATGAGCCAAGCCAAAAAATAGCTTAACCAGTCTCCATATCAGGGAAAAAGTGTTTAAAATGTGGCGCATCATACCTGAATACTATTCTTCACATTTCAAGGTATGACAGCTGATGATAGGTAGCTTAAGGGCTGAAATGGAGATCAAAAGGTCAAATTTTGGGCGAAAAATTACATTTTTGTCAGTTTCTGCTATACCGTTGCTTTTACAAAGGAAAAAAGTGTTTAAAATATGGTGCATCATACCTTAATACTACTCTTGACATCTTTGGATATGACAGCTCTGGCTAAAAGGTAGCTTAAGGGGTCAAACCAAGGTCAAAAGGTCAAATTTTGGATGAAAAATTACATTTTTGTGCTTTTTCTGCTTAATCGTTGCTTTTACAAAGGGAAAAAGCGTTTGAAATGTGGCGCATCATACCTTAATACTACTCATGACAGTTTTCGGTCTGACAGCTTAGACTAAAAGGTAGCTTAAGGGGTAAAACGAAGGTCAAAAATCAAATTTTGGACGAAAAAAAATCACATTTTTTTCATTTTCTGCTAAACCGTTGTTTTCACACTAAAAACATGTCACAACTTAATTAAAGGAAATCGAATTTAGACCTTTTTTGTCTAAATAAAAAATGTGCCAGGTTCGATGGTTTGGTTAGAAATTTTGAGATGTTGTGACGTAATCAGTCACTATGGAATCACATGGCCTAGTGTACTACAAACTTGGTGTACATGCAGGAAGTAAACACATGTTATGATCATGCTATCTGCACGACTCGTTGTTGTTAGAACGATGTTGTTTGTCCTATAAGTGTCACAGCAATCATTGATCTATGCAGCAAAGCAATCGCTCTCGACAGCTTCCCTTTATATCAGTTTCACTGCAATAGTAGGAGTTACCACCCGATGGTCCAAATTGCCTAAAAAGCAACTCATAAGCTGAAAGCAATATTAAACTTCACACACCAACCAAAAATCAAACCTGCTAAGGACGTTATCAAGTTTACATATTGAAGTTATACAGCTGTAAAAGAGTTATAATCCTGTAAGTGTAGCTGCATACGGCTGAAGAAGGTCCGTACCCTATATTGTAGCTGCCTAATGGCACAAGAAGACAGCTAAAGAAGACAGCCGGATCCTGTGTTATAGCTGCTTAATGGCTAAAGCGGACCCGTGTCCCTTATTGTAGCTAGCTATAGAGCTGAAGTTGGCCCCAGATAATGGTAGATGACTGATTGATGGAGAAGACCTGGATCTTCTATTATATTTGCATAACGGCTAACGAATGCACCGTAGCTGCATAACGGCTGAAAACGACCCTATCAAGACTCTGAAAAGACCCTATTAAGCCTGTATCTTGTATTATAGCTGCTTAATAGCTCAGGAAATACGGTTGCTGCATTGTAGCAGCCTAATGGCTGAAAAAGAGCTGAATCCTGTATTGCAGCTTCTTAACGGCTGAAGATGACCTCAAATCTTGTATTGTAGCTGTCTAACGGTCGAAGAAGACCCGGGAATTGCATTATTGTTGTCTAATGGTTGGAGAAGACACAGATCCTGCAGGCTAGAGTAGTCACATGTGAACTAAGGAGCGGAATCATTTAACCCTGTCTTTAAACTAAATAGAAGGAAGAGCAATATTACATGTGCAAGTCTTAACAACATGAGTGGGAGCCAGACTCTTCATAAAGACTGAAAAGGAGTCAGATTCTTTCTCTGTTCTCTGTAGTGTTGAAACATCGAGAATGAACCAGCTGCTGAGCGTGGGTGTTTTGAGAAGGAGAAGCCAGATCTTCTCTGCTGAACAGTCATTGTAGAGAAAGATGTCTTTTGTTTTGGTCTTTGAATGTTTAGCAGTAGTGAGACCTTCTCTGTTTATGCATTTACTGATAAAATGCATTCTCGCTTTGCAATATTTGAAATCAGAGGAATCCAACTACTTTTATGTCTAAAGCCTTTACATGTGCATATGTAACTGCTAAAGGAAGGCAAGACGTAGGTGGAGAAGCACATATCAGCACAAAGGTCTAAATACTAAGGAGGAGCTAGATCCTTTGGGTGTATAAGTTTTCAGGGTTAAAGTGGGCACAAAATAACTTTTATACGCAGCATTCCATAAACTGACAAAGAACTAGTTTGTCTGTGAATGTGACAATTCTCCGTTGTGTCCTAATGGTTGATACAAAGACAAATACATTTTCTGTGGCTTTGCTGAAGGATGAAAGAGCACAGGCCTTCAGTGAAGCTACTTGTAGCTGAAAAGAAGTCAGGTCAGCTGTTAGTAGCAGCTCATCTGTATACACTCAAATAGATATCAAACCCTGTAAAGCTGTCTGAAACAAAGTGGGGTATTCTGCCTGTATAACTGTTGGAAGACTATAATTATATTATGTAGCTATGTGCATGTAAACTGCATGCAAGTCTGAAGACTGAAGGATTCGTATGATCTTTACATAGTTGTTTGAAACTGAGAAGTCATTCCATGTCATTCCACGTATGTGTAGGAACCTGAAGTTTGAAAATCTTCAGTCTACTATGTTCTGAATAAATGTTTTGAGACTATAAACCTGATTGTTGCTTAATATTACTGCTCCAATCTGTGTTGCTGTAAGAGTGTAACGAGGTAGCCAACGAGGTGGAGAGAAGAGGACAGATAAACCGGGTTTGCAACCGAAAAGGCCAGTTAACTTTCAATGCAAGTCATAAGATGACGAGATTCCACAATTCATCAGTTCAGATCAGAAAAGCTGAGAAAGAAAATTTGTTTAGGGCATTCCCTGAAGAATGGGTACATCAGTCGTATAAGGAATAGGACAAGCTAAAACAACCTTCTGGAGCTCTGAACTCCCAGGATTCTCAGATAAACCCCCACACCACTCTGAAGGGTGAGGTATCTTATATCCTAGCAACAGCATGTCTGGAAACACAGTTTGAAAGCCATCTGAACGCTTAAGTTTATGACCAATTAGTGCAACACAGACAAAGGCAGAACGAATTCCCTTCTTTCTTCGACTGTTGAAGAGCCAACACTCATAAAGTCATACAAAAACACTAGGAATAGGCTACTATTCTTGTTGATCTTGCTTATCAGTAAAGACTGATGGTAATGTGCGAGCTTTAAGTCTGAGAATCAGTGTTTGCAGGTGTTAGGTGAAGATGTATTTTGCCAGTAAGACTAATAAAACGGTTTTGCTATAAGTAAGAACCGATTAATGGCTAATTGACTACTATGTTGTTCATTTTTACTGAATTT